>JAGFNQ010009595.1:0-18330 GCA_024364735.1 Boesenbergia rotunda
ATTGAATAACTGTTGTTATGTACCTGTACTAACAAAGAATATCATTTCAGTTCATGTTTAGATAACAAAGGTTTTTCATTCATAATAAAGGACAAATATTGTTCTGTTTATTTAAAGGATATGTTCTATTGTAGCGCACATCTGATGAATAGGCTCTATATTCTAGACTTAGAGAGCCCTATCTATAACGTGAATACCAAGAGATTGAGATCAAATGAGTTGAACCCAACCTATCTCTGGCACTGTCGCTTAGGGCACATAAATGAGAGTCGCTTGTCCCAGCTCCATAAGGATGGTTTGCTGGACTCATTTGATTTTAAGTCATATGAGACATGCGAGTCATGCCTTCTAGGCAAGATGACTAAGACTCCCTTTAGTGGACATAGCGAAAGAGCGACAGACTTGTTAGGACTCATACATAGTGATGTACGTGGCCCTTTCAATGTCGCTGCCAGAGGTGGTTACAGGTACTTCATCACATTTACTGATGACTTCAGTAGATATGGCTATGTGTATTTGATGACACATAAGTCAGAATCCTTTGAAAAGTTCAAAGAATTCAGAAATGAAGTACAGAACCAACTTGGCAAGAGTATTAAGATACTTCGATCAGATCGAGGTGGAGAATACTTGAGCCATGAGTTTCGTGACTACCTAGCTGAGTGTGGGATTCTATCCCAACTCACTCCCCCTGGAACACCACAGTGGAATGGTGTATCCGAAAGGAGGAATCGTACCTTATTAGATATGGTACGATCTATGATGAGTCACGCAGATCTTCCTATATCCTTTTGGGGATATGCTCTAGACACGGCAGCGTTCACACTAAACCGTGTTCCATCAAAGGCTGTCATGAAGACACCATATACGATATGGGACAGGGAGGAGTCCCAAGATGTCTTTCATGAGGGTTTGGGGTTGTGAGGCTCATGTACGACATCAAAGTCTCAGACAAACTGGGACCCAAATCTGATAAGTGTTATTTCATAGGGTATCCCAAGGAAACGAAGGGATACTACTTCTACATTCCTAGTCAGCACAAAGTGTTTGTTGCTAAGACTGGAGTATTTCTAGAAAGGGACTTTGTTTCTAGAAAGACTAGTGGGAGTACGTTCAGTCTTGAAGAAGTTCAAGACATGGACAATAGCACTGAAGCCTTGATGGAAGTTGAACAGGAACCACAAAGTGTGGTGGTTGATGAGGTTGTTGCACAAGAAGCTGTGGAACAACAACCTGTTCATGTAGACCTACCTCTTCGCAGGTCTGATAGGGTACGTCGTCAGCCTGAGAGATACTCATTTCTCTTGTCTAACCATGATGACGTTATGCTCGTTGAGAACGAGCCTACCTCCTATCAGGAAGCTGTGATGAGCCCAGATTCTGAGAAATGGCTAGAGGCCATGAGATCCGAGATGGATTCCATGTACACCAACCAAGTATGGACTTTGGTTGATCCACCTGAAGGGGTCAAACCCATTGGGTGTAAGTGGGTCTTTAAGAGAAAGACTGACATGGATGGACTTGTACATACCTATAAGGGTAGACTAGTAGCTAAAGGTTTCAAGCAAATTCATGGTATTGACTATGATGAAACTTTTTCTCCAGTCGCGATGTTCAAGTCCATTAGGATCTTGCTTGCTATTGCAGCATACCACGATTATGAGATCTGGCAGATGGACGTCAAAACTGCGTTTCTGAATGGAAACCTCCTCGAGGAAGTGTACATGACACAACCTGAGGGTTTTGTAGATCCAAAGCATACTGGTAGAGTATGCAAGCTGCATAAGCCCCTTTATGGACTAAAGCAAGCTTCTCGAAGCTGGAATCTTCGATTCGATTATGCAATCAAACAGTTTGGTTTCATCAAGAATGAAGATGAACCTTGTGTCTACAAAAGGGTTAGTGGGAGCACAGTTGTCTTCCTTGTTTTGTATGTAGATGACATACTACTCATTGGGAATGACATTCCTTCACTACAGTCTGTGAAGACTTGGTTGGGGAATTCCTTCTCAATGAAAGACTTAGGTGAAGCAGCCTATATTCTAGGCATAAAGATCTATAGAGATAGATCTAAGAGATAGCTTGGCCTAAGTCAGAGTACATACATTGATACCGTTTTGCAACGGTTTGCCATGCAGAATTCCAAGAAGGGAAATCTGCCAATGTCACATGGCGTGAGTCTTTCGAAGACTCAAGGTCTCTCTTCTAGAGAGGAGAGAGACCGCATGAGCAAGATCCCTTATGCCTCAGCCATAGGATCTATCATGTACGCCATGTTATGTACTCGTCCTGATGTCTCGTATGCTTTGAGCATGACGAGCAGATACCAGTCAGATCCAGGTGAACGTCACTGGATAGCAGTCAAGAATATTCTTAAGTACTTGAGAAGGACTAAAGAATATTTCTTGATATTTGGAGGCGAAGAGAAGCTAACTGTAAAAGGTTACAGTGATGCAAGCTTCCAAACTGACCAGGATGACTACAGATCGCAGTCAGGGTTCGTGTTTTGCTTAAATGGTGGCACTGTCAGCTGGAAGAGTTCAAAGCAGGATACAATTGCTGATTCTACAACAGAAGCTGAGTACATTGCTGCATCAGAGGCAGCAAAGGAGGCAGTTTAGATCCGCAAGTTCATTACTGAGCTTGGAGTAGTTCCTAGCATAGCCGACCCAGTACAGCTCTATTGTGACAACAATGGAGCTATTGCGCAGGCTAAGGAACCTCGTTCACACCAGCGGACCAAACACATACTACGGCGTTTCCATCTCATTCGAGAGATCATCGATCGAGGAGATGTGAAGATATGCAGAGTACCCACAGAGGCTAACATTGCAGATCCCTTGACCAAGGCTTTGGCATAGACCAAGCATGATGGTCACACTAGGTCATTGGGTATTAGATACTACAGTGATTGGCACTAGTTCTAGTGGGAGATTGTTAGTGAGAGCCCTAGAGCCAATCACGTGATGGTTGTTGTATGGACTCATTGTATCATATTTCATATATATATATAAAGGCATTTGATTATGGTTATTATACTTACTTGTATTGGTGCCAAATAACTAAGTGTAATAATGTCCTTGGTAGTAGGTTCATATCTATATCAATCGATTGGTTGAATCGATAGTGAGATGATATAGAGAACACTACTCTTAATTATTCCTAGTCAAGTATTAACATTCAGGGACAATGTTAATGCATAGAGACTAGCATGTAGGTCAACACGATGACTTGATCTCACAAGTCATGGATATGAGATATCAAGTTGACACATGAGTATGCATTGGAGAATGTATACTGAATGACCCACCATGAGATAGTATTATGGATCGTTATATGAGTGTCATATACTTTCTCATGTGACTATTAGTATGACTATTAGTCCTTAGACCTGAAGTCATCATAGTTCCCTACATAAGGAGTTATGTACTTTGGTTTCGTCAAACGTCACCCGTAACTGGGTGGACTATAAAGGCGATTACTGGGTATGTAACAAATTATGCGGAGGGATGTGAGTGATGTAGATGGGATCTATCCCTCCTATATGACGGGAGAGATATCATAGTCTTGATAGAGTGAGATCACTAAGTGCATGGCCATGCCCAAATAAAGCAACATGAGATATTGAGCTTATTTGATTATAGTGAGTCTACTTGGAGTTCAAGACACATAGATTGATTGGAGGATGACACGGTCTATGCTTCATAGAAGATCAATCTAGATATCGACGATAGAAGAACATGGTCACATATTATGAAAGTCATAATTAGTAGTCACATTGGTGATGTTGGATCTCAACATTCTTGTAACTTGGGTAGCAATGATGTGTTGCTAGATACCGCTCATTGCTTATGTTTCTAAGAGGTTAAAAGCATTGCCAACGTTACAAGAACCTATAGGGTCACACACAAAGAACAAATAGATGGAGAAAAAATGAAGTCAAGTTCGACTTGGCTAAATATGGAAAGTCCATAAAAGGCAAGTTTGACTTGACCCAAATCCAAATCAAGTTTGACTTGACTTGGTTCCACTTCAAGTTAGACTTGACATGGGAGAAGAAATGGAGTCAAGTTTGACTTGACTAAATATGGAAAGTCCATAAAAGGCAAGTTTGACTTGACCCAAATCCACCTCAAGTTAGACTTGACTTGATGCCACATCATGGTGATGAATTGGCATGGAGCCAACCATTGATGATGCTCCACATCATCAAGAGCATTAAGTGTGGATGCCACCTCATCAAGGAAGATTAATGGTCAAGTTTGACTTGACCAAAAGGCCACCTCACCTTGACTTGACCAAGTGATGACTTGGCTTGGTATTTGACCAATGATGATGCTCCACATCATCTCCAAAGGTTGTAACCCCCCATTTGAATTTGAATTCAAATTGAAAGGGGGTTATGGCCGGCCACTTAATGGCCATTAATGGCCATTATGTGGCCGGCCATAATGAGAGAACTTGCCAAGTTTTGGTTCTATTTTTTTTTCTCATGGTGTGTCTTCTCTTCTTCCTCCTCCAAGTGTTGGTGCTCTTCTTCTTCTTCTCCTCTTGGCCGAACCCTTGAAAGGTGCTAGCACACCTAAAGGGTTTCCTCCATCCACTTTGTTCTCGTGGATACTTCTAGAGGGACGACACTTGACGTCCTAGAGATCCGACATCCAAAAGGAGTGAGCGGGATTAAGCGGGGCACGCACCAAAGGTAAAATGGTTTATCCCTCTTTAGATCTAGGAGTAGATCGAGTTTTTGAGCATGAAATGAATACGTGAATTTTGTTTCGGAATTTTTCTTCGCACGAGATCCATGGCTTTGGGTTCTCGGGGTTTCCGCCACGCGAAAAGGCGATTTTCGCGGCCCGAAAAACCCAACACTTTGTGTGCATTAAGCAGGACCAACATAGAGGTGATCCAATTTATACTGACTTTACAATTGGATTAGACCTCGATTTATTATAGAATACATGCTCTGAATTCCGATATAATAACGGGCACATATACTTAGTACTTATTTCTTTGATTTATAAATGGGAGAGATTTATTCTGTTAAATCGATAGACCAGGTAAATTGGGAAATAATATTTTTACATGGTGTGTCATTGATTATAGAAGGAATCCGTGTCCTGGTGAGTTGGGATGATGATCCCCCCTTGATGAGCTCATAAAGTTCATCATGTTAAATCCTGCAAGTAGACTTGGTCCAACATGATGATAAGGATGAGTGGTATTAATCAAGGAGTTAGAGGTTGATTAATTAAAATTGTCTGTAATTTAAATTAATCAACGAGCATTCAATATCTTAAACACAGGGAGAAAATGTACTCATAATAGGTGGAGCTCATATGTAAATATGGGGGTTGGTGAGGTAGTTCAATGAGGATTCTTTAGTGGAATGGATCTTCATTAATGGATTGGGTTTGGATCCATTAGCAGGCCAAGACCCAACTCCTCCTCATGGTCCCTATTGTAGCCCTATAAATACCCTATGGTATCATGAAACCAAGTAATCCAATTGATCATCAACACCCTTCGCTTTCTCTTCTCTCCCTCTTCTTCTCTCTCCTAGGGCAGCCGACGGTGTGGAAGAGGAGATCACCTTCTCTTCCTTTCTTCTCCCTTCTCTTCTCTTGGTTGTGGGCGCAAGGAAGAAGAGCATCTCCTTCTCTTCTCTTAGCCGGGACGATCATGAGAAGTAGAGGAAGGGACAGCCGGCGGTGAGGAGAGGAGAAGAGGTGCTTGGTGCGCAGGCGGGAGGGAAGCGCAAGGTGGCCAGTTAGGGTTGTTAAAGAAGAAGATTGCTCTCTTCTTCTCCATCTTCTTCTTCATCTCCTCTAGCTTCCTCTCCTTTGATACCTTGTGGTCGGCTCTCAGTGGTGGTTAGCGGTGGTCGGCGGCGCTCGGTGGAGAGGATGAAGGTACTAGCGGAAACCCTAGAAGAAGGGTTTGGCGCAAGGAAGAAGGAAGAAGAAGGGATTGTTTGGAAGGCCTTGGTGACACCGGTTCTTGGTAGATCGTCGCTCACACGACGTCCAAGAGGGGAGGGTCATACAATAGAAGATCAAGAGGTAAAAGAAAAGGTATAACCTTCTCTTTGGTTCTTTGTTTTTATATTATTGCATGTGGTTTTAATTAATTATCATGATCTTAATTATTTGTTAAATAATGATGATAATTAATTATTTTGGTCCCCGATAATAAACATAAAAATCGGCGATCTGCTTGTCGTCTTTTCCGACACTTATTGGTTAGGCAAGTTACAAGGCTTGAACATCATGTTTGGCCAAGTTGTAACTCGAATCAATTAGTACGACGACGAGATGGTCATTTGGGAGATAGGTCTCCATTCGGATTAAATTTTTAATCCATGGACATGGAGAGGTTCCCCATGGACGACCAGGTATTCGCATAGGAAACCCGCCAAGCTATCCAACATTTACCATGCTAGCGTACGATCTCCCCGATCCACCTGGACTTCACGTGCCAGCGTACGATCTCCCCGATCCACCTAGACATCACCTAGTCCTACTAGGACTTCCCATGCCAGCGTGCGATCTCCCTGATCCACCTAGACTGCACCTAGTCTCACTAGGTGTGCCTAGTCCCACTAGGACTTTTCCCATGTTAGTGTGTGATGTCCCTGATCCGTCTGGACTTTACCTATTCCCACTAGGTGTGCCTAATCCACTAGGTCTTTTCCAGTCAAGTCCAGTCAACCTTGACCCACTTGACTCATACGATATTCAATCATCGAAACTTAAGCACACCAAGCTTACCAAACATAAACTCACCCGAGCTTAGTCAAACTAGGTCAACCCTGACCTAATAATGATTGCACCAACACTTGTTGCACCCATAACAAGTGACTTCGATCTTCCCTTTGTGATTGGTACTTGGTTCAGTTGGATTATCCTCTGGCTGAACCACCTTCTTCTTCTTTCTTTGCCCTTTAATCATTTTGTAGTAGTTTCGAGCCATTCTGACTAGCTCGGGATGATTTATTCCATCGTTGTCAGATTCTGAGTCAGAATCAGACTCGAGTATCGATTGCGCTTTTTCTTTTTTGGTTTACCTAGGGCTTTACCTGTAAAAAGAGCAATACCTTTCTCGACCTGTGCAAAGTTAGTCTATTCATGCAATTCTAATTCTGAAAACATTCATCTAATTTAATTTTTGACAAGTTTCTCGAAACCTTGTATGCATCTACCATAGATGCCCGCAAAGAATTTCAGGAAAAAAACTTTAGAGTGTACCTGATTAGGTCCCAGTTCTCTACCTTGTGGCCGATGGTGTGAAGACCGTTCATGAGTTCTTGAATACGTGTGTAGAGCTGTGCAGCGGCTTCGCTATCCTACATCTTCATGTTATAGAGTTTGTTCAGTTGAAGATCACGCTTGCTGATTCTTGTATCTGGCGTTCCTTCGTGTAGCTCGATCAACTTAGTCCATAGCTCCTTTGCATTGCTGAAGGGGCCGACGGAGTTGAGTTCTTCTTTGGTTAGGCCACACTAGAGGGTTTGTGTTGCGTTGGTGTCTGCTTCAATCTTTTTCTTTAGTGTGGCATCCCACTCTGAGTATCCCTGAGGTTCGCCTTGAGCGTTCTTCGGGATTTCCCGTCCAAATTGGATAATTATCCACATCTCCACCTGAGTTTTCAGTGGACCTCTGTTCTGCTCTTCCAGTAGGAGAAGTCTTCTCCTAAGAATAGAGGTGGTCGGGCGAAGCTGTAACCTTCTTGTTGGGCCATGAAAATTTCTGAAAACACAAAAACAAAAAAATTTGTTCCAAGACGTAGTCTTGGATTAGTAGTACGGTATAAAAAAATATTAAATCTCGAGTGGTGTTGCACTATCTTCGAGAAGATGAGTGGTGTTGGACCTCTCAATAGGATTTGAACCCAAATAAAGTTCCCACAATCTGTCAATGAAAAAAGGACGAATTGATCTTGTAGGATTCTCAATAAATTTTTTGATTTCCTCCGGAAGTAGATGATTATTCATTTGCTTCTCATGTTTCGTGAATAACCGTGACATTGAGGAAGATCCAAAAAGATATTTTGGGAATCGATTTGATTTTATCTTTGTTCATTCCTTTTGAAGAAAAGAAGGATCCCAATGAATCAATCTTTCTTTTAGTTGTTAAATCTCTATTGAATCTATCAATGTCGAATATTCTAAATCCTCATTTCTAATGGAATTGAAATGACTATGGATTGATCAAAAGACTATTGAAATTGGTTAGAATCCCTTGAATGAAAATATATCTTGATCTTGTGGAATCATATTGAATGTTTGCCAATATATTTCATACCTTGCTAAAAAATTGATCCTTGTTTACCAATCACACATTGTCTAACTAAATCAAATTCTCTCTCTCGATATGTTCCTCAAAAATTCCAATTAAGGATTTTTTGAAGGATTTGATTCAATGTTATTTAAAGAATGAAGAATGGAATTAAAAGGCTCGATTTAAATGTTAGGAGTAGGTAAGCTCGATTTGTTAAAATACGAAAACTTAGAGGGCTTAAAGGCAAGAAGGGCTGAAATAAGGAGGGTAAAGTAAATAGGATAATTACAGGGGGGTTTTTGCAAAAAGCCAACCCTATAATTAATTTCGTTCCTTGTTTGTCTTGCGCCAGCCGTATAAGTGATTGTGTTTCCTTTCCCTTGCGCAAGATTTCCTTTTTCTTTTGTTTCCCCGACCGACTCTCACAATCTCTCCCACTTCTTTCTTTTTCTCCTCACTCGCCGAAATCACGTGCGATTCCTTCTTCCTCGCGCGATCAGGATCGGGAGCCGACGCCCTTGCCCTAGCGAGCTTTGCTGAGTCAGATTCGTTTCCTCCTCGCGATCTCCTTCTTCGAACGGTGAGTGCCAGATCTCTAGGTGATGGTTTTCTTTGGGCAAACAATAGTTTGTGATTGGGTTGTCGGTTCTGGCAAGGAAGAAGGGGGACTCAGGGCTGAGGATCTTCCATCGGTTGGAGTTGCGTGACAGGGCCTTAGATCCAGATTTCAGTCGGTTGATCTCTCCACTCGATTGCTGGAATCGCCGGATTTGGAACAAGGGCCTTTAGATCTAGGGTTCGTCCTGTGATCTCTGCTACATCCAGACTTGAGCATTTGATTCCGCCGACCATAATCAAGGTAAGGGATTGGATTGATTCAAGTAGTATTGTCGCTTTTGATTGAGGTTTGTGGGATCTTCTCAGAGTTTACCCTGTTGGCTTTGATCCGAGATTTGGAATTTGCGGGTTGTTCTTGATTCATTTTTTTCTGCCATGAGTGGGATCAGAGGAGAGTCACGGTTGTGGTTGTCAGCATTTGGTGGTTGATTTCTGTTGGGAGATTGGGTTTCGAAGGTTTGGATCGATATGGGGTTTTGAATGTAGAAATTGTTCGATTGCAGTTCTGTTCTTGGATGCTTTCATCTCTGCCGTGAGATGTAGGAGTTGGTTGATCGGATTGATTGTGAAGAATGTGAGCCCTTAATTAGGATTTAGGATTAAGTGGGATTAATCCTCAATTAAGGCTAAATTTAATTGAATTAGGGTTAGCCTACTGGTGTGGTTTAGAATTATCGTGAACCACACTTAGGGTTTGGTTGGATTAATCCGGATTCATTTTTGGTATCTCGTCTAATTATTATTTTCCGGAATAACTAAGATTGTGGGTTGTGATACAGGTCATTAACTCGGCTATTTGGATTTCACTCGCGGCGAATATTATTTCGGACGGGAGTTCTTTTCGTTTACGATCTATTACATCGGAGGCGGGTATCTCTGACTCTTCTTTTAGATTGTCACAGATATATATATACTTGATATGCTTGTTTAGCGATAGAGTAATAGATTGTGGTATAACTCTTATATTTGTTTTGCTGATGTTGTTTGTGCCACAACTGACATGTGATACCTATACCTTTAGGACTTAGGTTATGGTGCATTACTTACGAACCTTGCATATCATGTTGATATAGGTGGATTAGATAGTGGATGCTGTTTTGACCAGTGTTATGAATCATCGTGCATTGTGCATCACTGTCGATCAGGGGCCCCTTTTGGGTGAGCTAGGTCGGCAGGCATACTGACCTACCCATACGACCACTCATGGGTTAGTGGTTGACAGAGTATTTGTTGATGCAGTCTGACCCTGGTTGTTGTTTTGGTATTGACACCGATTTTAGTTTAGGTTGATGATTATGATGATTATGATTAAGTCCTGATCGGGGATCAGGCAGGGTATGAGAAATCCTAGCTTGGAGGGCTAGGTATTGGAAAATACTAACCTGGAAGGTTAGGTGTGGAAAATCCTAGCTTGGAGGGCTAGGTGTTGAAAAGTCCTAATTCGGAAGGGTTGGGTGAAAAGTCCTAGCTTGGAGGGCTAGGTAAAAAGTCCTAACTTGGAGGGTTAGGTGAAAAGTCCCAACATGGAGAGTTAGGTGAAAAAGTCCTAGCTTGGAGGGTCAGGTCCTAGCTTGGAGGGCTAGGTTTTGGAAAAGTCCTAATTCGGAAGAGTTGGGTGAAAAGTCCTAGCTTGGAGGGCTAGGTGAAAAGTCCTAACTTGGAGGGTTAGGTGCAAATTCCCAACTTGGAGGGTTAGGTGAAAAATCCTTAGCTTGGAGGGCTAAGGTGGATGAGATCCTAGCTTAGAGGACTAGGTTGGAGCCCCTGGATCGGTCTGGTGACCGATCAGGGAGTTGGCACGGAGCTCCTTCGTGGATCGGTCTGGTGACCGATCCAGCGATGACTGATCGGTCTGGTGACCGATCAGGGAGTATGCGTTTCACCCATTTCTTTGCTCCTGATCGGTCTGGTGACCGATCAGGGAGCAAACAGTTGTTAGTGATATGAGAGAAGTGTCCTAAGGCAATCGCCTTATGATGTAAACATTTATATTAATAAATGATAAATCACTATTTGAGTATACATGTTTTGTGTATTTGATTGGGATCTTAAACTCATCTACTGAATCTCCGCAATACAACTCACAGCATAAGAGAATTTGTGATGGGATCACAACTAGTGATTATCTCTAATGTGCAAATGTGAAGTATTGAAATTATCCCTAGTCGATGAATTGATAAAAACGGACACTATCAATTCTGTTGAGACTAGCATGGGTTATTCTCTAATCAGCTGATTCTCACTGGCTGGTGACATTGGGATGTCCGGAGATAAACATGGATGCTAGTTAAGGGAACTAGTTCATTGGAGTGACTAGCTGTAAGACTTCATATGAGAATCTACATGTAGATATGTCAATGAAGTTCTTACTGCAGCTTAAGTGCGATGTTCCTTTGACTTGCGGTGTTCAAGTCATCTTGGTTATGGAGACTTATACTTTAACATCTTAAGTAAGCATCTCCAAGGAGGTGTGGACCCAGGATGATTGGGTATAAGCCAAAGTGCTCGAAGATGTTTGAACAGCCTACAAAGGATTCACCAATCCTTGCGAGGAGATGTATACCCAGGCCTATCGTCGGATTGTTACTCAAAACCTCTGGCCAGAGTAGATCATGTTTAGAGTGTGAGTCTCTTAAATACATGAGAGTAATTAGAAATCCGAAGGACGAGAAAGACACTACTTGGGCTAGGTGTGACATAGTCAGCCTAGTGGGGATTGACACAAATAGACCGTGTCCTGAACCAAGTGGGTATAAGATGGTGAAGGGAATGGGGCACGATTCATTAGAGCTGCTGAAGGGTTTCAGAATAATTTATTCTGAGGTCAAACCGTTGATCTTTCGATTAATTGGGGGTCATGATGTACTACTAGGTGTCACTCATGATCGTTCTATAATTTGTTGATTATAGACGGCCAACATAAATCGAAAGCCTATTTAGTCACACGCACTACGAGTAATCCGAGGGATTTAAAACGAGTTGAAAAATTGGATTTTCCGATCAAGAGAAATAAGTCGAATCTGAGTTGATCAGAGGCGCAACGGAAACTTAAAATGGCTAAGTCTTTTGAAGGCTTATTGGGTGAATTAAATGAGTTTAATTCGCGATCGGTTCGGGTTGTTTTGGCCGACCAAAGAGGGTGCCCACCCTCTTGGTTTGGCCGGCCAATGAAAGGGGGATAAACCAATTTAATTGGTTTAATTAATAAAATAAATCTAGCGCGATTTATTTTATAAATTATGGATAAATAAATTGATATATAAAGAAATTTATATAAAGAGATTTATAAACAAATTTGTAGAAATTTCTTCTTTTTATGAAAATTAAAATGAACCATGAATTGGTTTTATTTTAATTTATAAAATCAATTATGAATTGATTTATCCATAATAAGAAAATTTTTATACACATTTTATTCCATAATTAAAAGAGAGAAGTAATTGTTTTATTATAAATTAGTTATAATAAAACTTGGTTTAAACGGAATAATTCATAAAAGAATTTATAGGATAAATTTGTTATGAAAAATTCCGTTAAGAGGGAGACTTGGCAAGGGAGAAGCAACTATATAAGGAACCAAAAGGAAGCCTTTAATTCCTAATGAATAATTGATAGAGATTAATTATTCTCTCCCTCTCTCTCTCTTATTCTCTTTTCCTCCTCTTCTCCTTCCCATTAGGGCCGGCGTCCTCCTTGTGCTTTAGGGCCGGCGCCTCCCTTTCCCACCCTAGGGCTGGCGCACCCTAGGGTTTCCGTGGACCAAGAACACCAAGGAGAAGCCAAGAAGAAGAAGAAGAAGCGAATAGCAACTCCTCTCTTCCCGGAATTTCGATTCCGTTTCTTGGTGGTACGTTTCCATTAATTTCTCTTGTTCTTTTAGTTGTGCCTTCCGAGAATCTAGTAGTTCTCGTCGGCACAAAACTCGTGACTTTGCGAAGTTATCCAGAAGAGAACTCAGCGTGGACGCAAATAGAGCCGGAGCTTCCAAGGGACGCTACGGTTGGATCTCGTTCTTTTTCCGACTTACGAGAGGTATAAAGTAAATTAGTTTACTTTTCCGCAATGTTTTATTTTATGATTATGTCAATACACCATAAGGTTGCATGCTAGATACGTGGTTAAAATAATTTAGGAAATTATTTTATGCTAATTCTTCCGCTGCACGTAAAAATTTTGAATTTTACGAACTCGTATCCTTGTCGACATGCACCCGGTCCCAACAACAGTGAGGTTGAGTTCCCTTGCTGATCTGCTCCTGATCGGTCTGGTGACCTATCAGGATCACTGTGCAGATCGTTCTGGAGAACGATCCAGCGTCGCGGGTTCTTCTTTATGATCGATCAGGACGGAGCCTGATCTGTCTGATCATGACCTGATCGGTCTGGTGACCGATCAGGAGGCTCCCTGATCGGTCCGGTGAACGATCAGGAGGTTTGGACTGCGAAGCTCAGAAATCGCCCGATAAAGGGGTGGATCGGTGTGGTGACCGATCCACAACCTGGGATCGGTCTGGTGATCGATCCAGGAGAGTCTCAAAGAAATCGCGATTTCTAATTAAGCGTTGGGGACCGATCAGGACGGAGCCTGATCGGTCTGGACCCAGCCTGATCGGTCTGGTGACCGATCAGGAGGCTCTCTGATCGGTCCGGTGACCGATCACTTTAATTCAAAATGCACTGTCAGACGCTCTGATCGCATCTGAACGTATCCGATTCTTTGCGCTTAACATCTGATATATGATTTGCTGTGTGATATGCTGCTCTAACACACTGATTAAGCTGCAGGTGACAGGGAAAGATTCAAACACTCAAGGAGAGTCAATGGTGGCCTTTCCTTGGAGCAGGTTTGTCCGTTTTCCATCTCAGGTTGCAATGGCTGGAGCTGCAGATTGGAGCTGCTGACTGGAGCTTGGCTGAGGGAGGCTCAGGAAGTCCAGGGAGAGCTCAGTGGTAGCTGGCGTTGGCAGGGAAGCAGCTGGAGGCTGCAGGAGATGGTGTCACCTGATGCTGAGTGGAGAAAACAAAAGGGCAGAAGAAAGCTTCTTTGAAGAAGAGTTCGCGAATTGAGTTCTTGTTGTGCCTTTGGGTTCTCCACAACTTACTTACGTGTTCTGAAATTTCATCACCTTGAGCAAGCTACTGCAATCTTGAAACAATCATTCATTACTTGAGCGCTAGAAGGAAAGAACAAGAAGCTCCGAGTCCAACAGCGAGAAGACACGAGGAGAATGCTCTTGCGTGAGATCGTCGCTGGGTGGAGTTCTGAGGGAGCTTGTTGTGTTCTTGTCTTTTCTAAGTGCTAAGTAAGATCTTTCTTGTGTTTCATTGTGCTTAAACCTATATCTGTGATTGAAACGTTGTGGAGAGGTTTCTCCACCGAGAAGGAGGTTGCTTTCTATCCGGTGTTAACCGGGGCTTGATCTGCCGACGATCAAGGGATCGCCCACCTTAAGGGCACGCCAAGGAGTAGGGGCAAGTTATCTCTGAACCTTGTAAACCCTCCTTGTTAGCGATCTTGCTAGTTGTGTTTGTTTGCCTTCGTTTTCTGTTTTTGTTTTCTGCACTTCTTTGTTTCCATTGATTCTTCCACTGTGCTACTGATAAGTTTGAGTGCAGAATCTCTCTAGCCATCTGGGTTCCAACAAGTGGTATCAGAGCTTGGGGCTCTGTTTTTGCGGATTAACAACCGAGAGCTATCATCCATGGCGTTGAGAGAAGGATTTTCCACCACCCGACCTCCTTTCTTTGATGGCGCTGATTTCCAATATTGGAGATCAAAGATGGAGTATTATTTGAAGATGGACATCAACACTTGGTTCGCGGTGAAGGAGGGTTTCACTCATCCTAAGGATGATGAAGGCAAGGAACTTGAATCATGGTGGTGGACAGCCGAACAAACTCGGAAGAGTGAAGCCGACGCAAAGGCGGTTGTCACTCTTCAATGCGGCATGAACAAAGACCAACTCATCAAGGTTGGTCCTTTCACAAGTGCAAAGGACTTGTGGAACAAGCTCATCGAACTCCACGAGGGCACCCGAGACTCAAGAATTGCCAAGAGGGACTTGTTCCTCAATCAACTTCAAAATCTCTCCATGAAGGAGAATGAATCGATAGGTGAGCTCCATAGCCAGTTCAAGGAAGTCCTCAATGGGCTTCATTTGATTGATAAAAAGGTCGAGAATCGCGACCTTGTGAGGTATGTACTAAAAGCATTTCCAAGGAATGCTTTGTGGTCATCCAAGGTGGATGCCTACAATGTATCCAAGGATTTATCCATTGTTAAGTTAGATGATTCGTTTTGTGAAATGGAATTACATGAAATGGCTAACAAAGGCCCCAAGAAGAAGGGGATTGCCTTAGTTGCAGGGGATCGATCCAATAAGAAGAAGAAGGAGAAGAAGAAGGAGAAGGAAATCACTTCATCTTCATCCTCTTCCGAATCCGAGTCCGATTCCGAGGAAGATGGCAGCGGCTCCTCATCCTCCGAGATGGCGAACTTTGTGAGAAGGATGATGAGAAGGGGTCGACACTTCAAGAGTAGAGGTAACTCTAGTGAAGCCAAACTTGATAAGACTAATGCTTCTTGCTTTGAGTGTGGTAGGTAATGGCATTTCAAGAATGAATGCCCAAAACTAAAGAAGAAGGAGGAGAAATCCAAAAAGAAAGAGGAGAAATCGAAGAATAAGAAGAAGGCCTTGAAGGCCACTTGGGATGAGTCATCCTCAAGCTCATCCGATGAAGAGAAGGAGGAGAAGAGCACAAGACATATGACACTCATGGCTCTTGGAGAAGAGAGCAGTGATGAATCTTCCAACTCCTCAAACGCAGCTTCATCATCTTCGGATGATGAAGAGGTAACTTCTCCCGAGCTTGAAAAATGTTATAGAGTTATTGCATGTTTAACCAATATGCTAAAGAAGTCTAAAAATAAGGTTAAAGCATTGCAATTAGAAATTGATCAATTGAAACTATCTAGGGATGATAACATTGATGACTTACATGTTGAATTATTAGAAGATGAGATTAAGTCATTAAAACTTGAGGTTGAACATTTGAAATCCTCTAAGGTTGAGGATGTAAATGATTTACTAGTAGAAGAAAACCAATAATTAAAGAGTGAAGTTGAGAAACTCAAGAATATTCTTGAGAAGTTCACAACTAGCTCTAAGACCCTAGACATGATCTTGAATGCCCAAAGGGCAGTCTACAATAGGGCCGGTATTGGTTATCATCCTAAAGAACCCTCATTTGTGTCTCTTATGTCTAGGACTGATATGAGACAATCTAGGACACCCAAGGTTCAAAAGAAAGTTATCAAGGCATGGGTGCCTAAGTCTTGTTTAGTTGATGCTTTAGTCCCAAGGTTTGGGTACCTAAAACTTCTATTTTTCGAATTGTGTAGGTTATGATTGAGGGGGAGCATCTATCAACCTGGTTCGTTGATAGTGGATGCTCCAAACACATGACCGGGGATAGATCATTGTTTACCACACTTCACAAGAAAAGTAGAGGTAATGTTTCATTTGGTAACAATGGTAGTCTTAAGGTCATAGGAATAGGAGACATTCAAATATCCGAATGTCTTAGAATTTCAAATGTCCTTCTAGTCAATGGGATGACTTTTAATCTCCTAAGTGTCAGTCAATTGAATGACACGGGTTACACAATTGATTTTCAACCAAGTCAATGTCTAGTTAGACAACATGACACCTTGGACACGGTACTAGTAGGAGCAAGAGTAGACAATATTTATCAAGTTTCATTTAAAAGTGCTACTAATGCTTTTGCTAAGTGTCTCATGTCAAAAGAAGAAGAGTCCACCCTTTGGCACCGGAGACTTGCACATGTGAACATGAAGAACATCCGGAAGTTGGCCAACAAGGGATTAGTTCGTGGCTTACCAAGCATCAAGTATGAAAAGGACAAACTTTGTGATGCATGTCAAATGGGTAAGCAAACGAAATCTGCACATAAAGGTAAAAACACTGTAAGTACTTCTACAGCTTTAGATTTACTTCACATGAATCTATTTATTTGTAGTACTATCATATCATTGAATGGAAGTAGATATTGTTTTGTGATCATTGATGATTTCACTAGATATACATGGACCTACTTTTTAAAATATAAGGACCAAACCTTAGATGTTTTCATTTCTTTTTGTAGAAGAGTTGAAAATGAAAAATCATCAACAATTAAGACAATCAGAAGTGATCATGGAGGTGAATTTCAAAACCAACGATTTTTAGAATTTTGTCAAGATAGAGGGTATAGACATGAGTTCTCTACTCCTAGAACACCACAACAAAATGGTGTTGTAGAGAAGAAGAACCGTGTTCTACAAGAGGATGCACGAAGCATGCTTAATGAGTACTCACTCCCGAGTTACTTATGGGCTGAAGCTGTAAATACAGCTTGCTATGTGCAAAATCGAGTCCTCATCCATAGGGTTTTAGGAAAGACTCCCCATGAACTTTGGTTTGGGAAACCACCTACGGTTAAACATCTTAGGGTGTTTGGTTGTAAGGTGTTCATCTTAAACACCAAGGACCATCTTGGAAAGTTCACGGCAAAGGCTGATGAAGGGATACTAGTCGGGTATTCCCTCGTTAGCAAAGTCTACCGAGTCTACAATAAGAAGGCTAGATTAATTGAAGAGTCTTCTGATGTTGTCTTTGAAGAAATTCCAAAAGTCAATGGTCAGCCAGAAGATGAAGTCCAATACGAACTTAGGAGACTAAGTTTGAATGAGAGTCCAAATGTTGTTGATGGTGATGAATCCGATGACGGTGAGCCTAGACAATCCATAGATCAGCTGGATCCTGAGGCTGAAATTGTGTCTAGTGAACTCATTCAAGAAGCACCACCAACACCTAGGCAAACTAGATTAGCCTCTAGTCATCCCCAAGACCAAATTGTTGGAGACATCCATCATGGGGTTAGGACTAGATCATTCTTTAGGAATGAGGCTAATGAAATTGCTCTAATTTCCGAAATTGAGCCTAAAAAAATTGATGAAGCATTAAGTGATCCCGATTGGATCATTGCAATGCAAGATGAACTAGGTCAATTCGAAAAAAGTCAAGTTTGGGACTTAGTCCCTAGACCTAAGAAGACCACCATCATTGGAACTAAATGAGTCTTCAAGAACAAATTGAATCATAAGGGAGAAATTATTAGAAACAAGGCACGCTTAGTAGCCAAGGGCTACAGTCAAGTTGAAGGCCTTGATTATGATGAGACCTATGCTCCCGTGGCACGATTAGAGTCCATCCGATTGATGCTAGCATTTGTAGCACATCGTGGTTTCAAATTATATCAAATAGACATCAAATCAGCTTTTCTAAATGGTTTGATTAGGGAAGAGGTCTATGTCGAACAACCTCCGGGGTTTGAGAGTACTGAATTCCCAAACCACGTGTTTAAGCTCAAAA
>JAGFNQ010009596.1:0-19402 GCA_024364735.1 Boesenbergia rotunda
AGAGCACATCTTTTCATGTGGCTCTTTATCTTTTCCCATGCAAGAAAAGAGTCTTTTCTTTTCCCTTCATTAAACACTTTAATGAATTTCCCTTGTAATCCCGACCGGGCCTCTCGGGCTTCCGACTAGGTCTCCCGACCAAGTCTCCCGAGTGTCGAGCTCTCGACCCAGTCTGTCGAGCTCCGACCCAGTCTACCGAGCTCCCAGCCCAGTCTGCCGAGTGTCGAGCTCCCGACTCAGTCTGTCGAGCTCCGACCCAGTCTACCGAGCTCCCAGCCCAGTCTACCGAGTGCCGAGCTCTCGACTCAGTCTGCCGAGCTCCCAGCTTAGTCTGCCGAGTGCTGAGCTCCCGACCCACGCTCCCGAGTTCCTAACTCGACCTCCCGAACTGGCCTCCCGAGTTCCTAACTAGAGCTGTCAAACGGGCCAACCCGTGGCGGGGCGGGTCGGCCCATGGTGGGTCGGCCATTTGGCGGGACAGGGCGGGTCGACCCGTCATCTAGGCGGGTTGGAAAATCCCCAACCCAACCCAATCCAAGGCGGGCCGTGGGTTAGGCGGGCCAACCCGCGGGCCCGTCAAAATATTTTTTAAAAAATTAAAAAAATTAAAAAAAATCATATATTTAGATTTCATCAATCAAATATGTTAAAAAATATATTTTTTAAATATAAATGGATACAAACGAGTACTCATGTGATGAAAAATATTATTTTTTATTTCAAAAAAATAACAAACAAAGATAATAAATTGTCATAAAACTTAACTAACATTTGATTCTCAACCCGCGGGCCAACCCAAGCTCGTCGCAGGCCGACCCGTGCAGGTCGCGGGCCTAGGCGGGTTGGCCCGCGGTGGGCTTGGGTTGCTTAAATTCTAACCCAACCCGCTTAAATTGATTGGCGGGGCGGGCCAACCCGACGGGCCCAACCCAAATTGACAGCTCTATTCCTAACTCGGGCTTAGATCTCCCGAGTTCCCAACTCGGATTTCCCGAAGCATCATGTCTTTAGTGTGTGACCCAATAGGTTCTCGCGACGTTGGCAATGCGCCTAAACCCTTTAGACACATAAGCAATGAGCGGCATCTAGCAATACATCATTGCTACCCAAGTAACAAGAAAAGTCGAGATCCGACTAAACCTCCGTGACTATGATAATGCATGACATTGTCCTTCTATCCTTGATATCTAGATTGACTAATGAGGCATAGATCGTGTCATCCTCAATCAATCTTGTGTTTCTTGATCCCCAAGTGGACTGACTCAAACAAATGAGCTCAATATCTCATATTGACTCATTTAAGCATGGTCATGCGTTTCAGTAGTCCTACTCGATCAAGGGGCCCACAGATATCACTCCCGTTATATGGGAGGGATAGATCTCATCTACATCACTCACATCCCTCCGCATAATTCATTACATACCCAGTGATCGCCTTTATAGTCCACCCTGTTACGGGTGACGTTTGACGATACCAAAGTACATAACTCCTTATGTAAGGAACCGTAGTGACTTCAGGTCTAAGGACTATTCATACTAATAGTACATGAGAAAGTTTATGACACTCATATGACAATCTATGAAACTTTCTCATAGAGGGTCAATTCAGTACACATTCTCCAATGTATACCCATGTGTCAACTTGATATCATATATCCATGACTTGTGAGCTCAAGTCATCAGTTGACCTACATGCTACTCTCATTGCATTAATATTGTCCTTGAATATTAATAATTGACTAGGAATGTTTTAGAGTAGTGTTCTCTACATTATCTCACTATCGATACAACCTATCGATATAATGTAGATAAGAACCTACTACCCAAGGACATTATTATACTTAGTTATTTGACACAAATACAAAGTAAGTATAATAACCAAACATGTCTTTATTAATGATAGAATATGATACAAAATGTCCCTAGTCAATCATCACATAATTGGCTCTAGGGCTCTTACTAACACATGCCACCCTTCACCATATCCGAAGTCGTCCAGCTAAGTTAATATGTGTAACCTGTAAACCTGCACACTCACATACACATATTAGAATACAAGTGTAAACCTAACTTAAACCCTTTGCCGAAACATCAAAACACATGGTTACTCCGGACCATAGATTGCCCCAATAATCTCCCCATTTTTTATGTTTGGCAATTCGTTTAAGTTAGGGAAAACAAATAGCAAAACATAATGCTAATAACCATTTGGACTTACGTTGCCAAGGCTCCACCTTGGACTTACACCGCCAATGCATATGCAATACAAATATGGATCATATCCCAAGGCATCCCCACACCTAATCTCCCCACGAGTTTAGGACTTTTTACCAAACTGGGACCTTCCCAAGGCTCCCCCTACATTAGACTTACAAAGACTTTTTAAGAACCTCTCCAATGTTTCCCTAACGCCACAAATGGAGCAATCATGCTCCCCCTTTACCTAAGCTTCCCCTAAACCTAGGGGTTTCTCACAAAGGCGTGTTTGGTTTCCCAAATTAAACCCAACACTTCTCCCCCTTTGCCATACATCAAAAGATTCCAACAATTCCCCCCTTATTGGATCTTTTATCCCCTAATGATCATATCCCAAGTGTACTAGCCCCCCCCCCATACACTTGTTTTACATCATTTGAACCCTTTCCAACTACTGAACCCCAATTCAGCCCATATGGGGCAGTCGACTGACACTCTAAAAAATCAGTTTTCAGCATTCTGACCTCAATTTCAGAAATGTTCCAGAAATTTCATAAATCTTCAAAAATTCTCAAATTTTGTAGAGAGGTTTGTGGTACTCATACCTACTTGGGAAAAATACATCCAAAAATGTATCTATCATCATTCCCAAGATTAACACAAAATCCAAAAATACCTAATTAGTTCAATTAAACCTTGACCTAAAGTCCTAGTTTTGGTTTCCTCTTGATGTTTTTGCCCATACCTATCCACAATGCATCCCTAGCATTGATTTATATGACATTTATACATCAAAAATCAACTTTCATGTTTTATGACCCCAATGTCATATTTCCATGCACGAAACTCAAATCCAACATGCCGAAACCCAAGAAGTGAGACTCAAGTCCGTCTCCAATTCTTTCGGCGCACTCCATGGTCCATCTAGACCTCCTAGAGACATCTCCCGAGATCCATTTACCATGGATCCCAAAGACTCCTAGTGCTCCCGCTTAAGCTCTTAGCACTAGCCACCTCCCTAGGTGACTCAACAAACACTAAACTACATCGGTGTACCCCCGGTGACTCTTGACCCACAAACTTAACCTTCTTAACCTTAGACACCTTGTCTTTGGTTAAGTCCTTCCTTTTGCTTTTAAATGACACCCCCTTGTTATTTTTGGACTTCCCCTCCTTGTCATACTCATATGCTACCCTAGCATATTTCTTCCCATTGGCATTGAAGCTCTTAGATCGGTATCCCAACCCCGATCTAAAATCATTGGATTTTAGACCACCCAACATCATATCTATACCCTTAGATCCAATAGTGAATCTTTCTAGAGTTTTCTCTAACCTATCAAGTTTTTCCCTCAATACTTGATTTTCCCTTTCTAGGTTCTCAAACCTAGTATCCATATGTCCTCCTTGGGCATTCCTAGACCTACCTACCTTTCTAGGCATATGTCTCCCCTTCTTGAGATTTTTACCTTGATCCTTAGGTCTAGCGGTCTTATATTTATCATGATGCATGACTTTTCTAGGGTTTTGATCTACTTTGTTAATCATATTCCTATCATTATACCTAAATCCATGATTATGCACAAGCAAACATTTTTCATTTTTTTTCAAGAAATATAATTGTCAGCACTAATTGCAGATTAATTACACACCAACTAAAATTCTTAATCTTCTCCAATTTAATTTAGTGCTCGAGAAAAGCTACATAACAAATAAGATCATCAGTGGCCAAAACGAGTTTGTTAGAATGAACTCCCAAGCTTCCATGGAAAAAAAACACCTCAGTAGCGAGCTTTATCTTCTACCTCATCAAAGTAAGGGTGCTCCATAGCTTTCTTGGCTGAAATTCTCTTCGTAGGCTCATACAGCAACATCTTAGAGAGAAGATCTAACCCACTGGCATCCAGGCCGGGCACGGCTGATGAGAGATTCTTAGGACTCCACTGAGGATACTCGTGCCAATTTGCTAGTTTACCTACTCCTGGCCAGACTTGTTCACTTGGTGTTCCAAGTAACCTGAAGATGTGAAGAAGCTGCTGCAGCTCAGAGTCGCCAGGAAAGAGCGGGTTAGTTGTGACTAGTTCAGCGAACACACACCCAACTGACCACATATCGACTGGTGTCGAATAGTGTGTGGCACCAAGCAGCACTTCTGGAGCTCGATACCAAAGAGTGAGGATCTCGTGGGTGTACTTCTTGAGGGGGATCGTGAAAGCATGACTAAGTCCGAGACCAGCAACTTTTAGCATCATCGTCTTGCGATCCATTAAAAGATTGTGGGGTTTAAGATCTCTGTGCAAGACTCCATGACCATGACAGAAAGCAATTCCTTTGCAGAGTTGATACATCAAAATCTTGACGGACATTGCGGGCATCAATTCATTTCTCTGACGAAAACTTCTGATGTACTTCTTAAGATCCGTGTCCTTGTACTCAAAGACAAGGTACAAAATGGTCTGCCCCTCCTTATTCTGGTCTTGCTTCAGATCCAAAAGCCTGACAACATGCGGGTCGATGGAGAGCATGCGGAGAAGGGAGACCTCCCGGAGCATGGTGGGAGGTACGCCCTCGTCATCCTCAGGGAGGCGGGTCTTCTTGAGGGCGACTATCTTGCCGCTTGCCTTCTCCCGAGCCTTGTAGACCTTGCCGTACGCCCCTTCACCCACCTACTCAAGCTTCTCGTACGCGTCCATTGCCCGACTTTGCTGCCCGTCGACCGTGATCGCCATGCCTACTCCTCCTGTATTTCGTCTTTAGCAAGCATTTTTCATTATTTCTAGTATACATATATCAATTTAAAACATGTTTAAACTTAAACATTAGATATTATCTCCTTTATCTTTGGAGCTCTCCTTTGATATGAGCTTCTTTTCTTCTCCTTCTTCTCACATCTTCTCAAGTGCTCCATTTTCTTGAGCTCTCTTTTTCTCGGACACTTGGTATGATAGGGCATCTCCTTCTATTCCCTACAACACATATTAGTTTTAAAATAAATTGACCCGGGTTTAGGGTTTACCTCCTTCTTACCTAGTGGACACTTGTCCTTGTAGTGTCTCTTTTGATTACACCCAAAGCACGTTATGTTGTTTTTTGTCCTTGTTTTGGTGGAGGTAGGAGCTTCTACTTGCTTCGGTATTGATGAGGGTCTCTCCTCCCCCTCAATTCTTGAAGTGGAGACCTCTTCTTCTTCCCTTGATAAAGTAGATGATCTCTCACTCTCTTGAGCCCCTTCTCTTGATGAAATGGATGAATTTCTCTCTTCTTCTTGGACCATTGAACTCACTTCTTTGAGCTCTTCCACTATTTGAGCTTGTATAGGATTTTTATGAAATGCTTCCATCTTGGTCAATAAAGTCATGTGCATTTTTGTATTCTCCTACACCACTCAACACATCATTAGGCAAAATACTCACTAATATTGAAATTACCTTTTCATTTGTCTTTGATTGACTTTGTTGCTCTTTATCCCAATATCTAGGTCGAAGCTTCTTTCCGTGCTTATCCTTTGGAACTTCGAAGGGTTCTTCTAGTATCATCATACACTCCCAATCCATTCGAAACCAAGTCTTCGTCCTTGTCCTCCAATAGTCAAAATCCTTGAAATCATAAGGAGGTGGGATATTGATGTCATCCCCCAATTTTTCTTCAACCGTCATCTTCTCTAGATTGTGCTCTCTCGGCGGTTAGTCTGTAGATGAGCGACCTTCGCTCTGATACCACTTGTTAGATCGTGACAAGTAAGCTAGAGGGGGTGAATAGCTTCTTTTGATTTCTACATATCACGTTAGCAAGCACAAGTGGAAATACTAATAACAATAATAAAACAATGCTAACTCAAACCTATTTACGTGGTTCGGAGATGACGGTCCTACTCCACGACTGTTCGTAAGGTGGACGATCCCTTGATCCTTCGGCGAATCACTCCCCGGATGCCCTCCGGCTAGCTCGTGTAGCTCCTTGTGGATGGATAAACTTCACCACAAACTCTGACACACTTCTGAGCTCTTAGAATACTATTTGGCCTTTACTCAAAGTCAAATTCGTCAAAGCTCCCAGCCAAAACGAAGCCCTTTTAAATAGAGCTCACTCTTGTTTTGGCCGCCACAAGTCGACTGCCCCTACCTCCACTCAAATTCGACCGTTGCAAGCCCCAACGTTTGAATTCTGACTGCTACCAGTTGACTGCCCCATTGGCAGTCGACTGATCTTGCTATGGGGTTTACCAGTCGAGTGCCAGAACCCCAGTCGACTGCTACCTAGGTTTTTTCCTTCCCGAGTACATTTCTCTCCACACTCGACCCCTATGATTTCCCCGAGTACATTCCCTCAGCACTTGACCCCTCACAACTCAGTTGACTTTTCACCAGCAGCCTCGACTATTGCCTTCACGCCCTCTTCGTCTTCGACCCTCGCCCCTCAGATGCGCACACAAGCCTCCAGCTTGCCTCCATGCCATCCTTCACGTACGCCGCGAAGTCCGTGTCCCTCGGCTTATCGTCCCTGCTATCCATGGTTCCTCGGGTGCACACAAGTCCACAGCTTGTCTCCATGTCACCCTTCACCATACCCGAAGCCGTCCAGCTAAGTCAATATGTGTAACCTGTAAACCT
Source organism: Boesenbergia rotunda (assembly GCA_024364735.1). Classification (NCBI taxonomy): domain Eukaryota; kingdom Viridiplantae; phylum Streptophyta; class Magnoliopsida; order Zingiberales; family Zingiberaceae; genus Boesenbergia; species Boesenbergia rotunda. The sequence continues at coordinate 6,807 of JAGFNQ010009596.1, forward strand.
GCACACTCACATACTCATATTAGAATACAAGGGTAAACCTAAATTAAACCCATTACTCAAACATCAAAACACATGGTCACTCCGGACCATAGATTGCCCCAACATGTTACACATGGCTCCATGTTGGCACTCGTTGATCAGCTTCCTAACAAACGTATATATACCAAAATATTTTGGTCCCCGGTTAAGTCAAGCAATTAATATTTAGTATTTGATCTCTAATTAGAGTGTATTTTATAAAAAAAATCTTTTAATTGAATCGCGAGTCCTGAGACGTTGTATTTTTGGGCCACCCCACTGTGAGCGCTCTCGATTTATCTTAGCGATCGATAAAATTTTTTTATGGGATCGAATCGATCGCTCAGGTTCACGAGTTCATCTATTATCTAGTTCATTATTATTATTATTATTATTATTATTATTATTATTATTATATATGAAAAAATTTTGATTTATTATCAACAATCTTTTTTATATTAAATTTGTAAGAGATTAATTGAAAAAATAAAGAGAGATTAGTTATATAATAAAAATTAAGAGATTAAATCTAAAATTAATTAGAGATTTTATATATATATATATATATATATATATATATATATTATATATGAAGGAAAATATATTATCTATTGTTGGATGTCTTATTAGAAATATAATAAAAAAATATTTTTTTCATATTTGGTGGGCATGAAGGAAAATAATCATGGGATTGATCAAACATTTGGTCCAACTAAGCTTATATTTGAGAGAGCCAAGGGCTATCCAGATTTTTTACTTTTTCCTTTAAAAAATATTATTTTTAAAAAGAAAATACATATTATAAAAATATAGTTTTCTATTAAAAAAACATTGATAGAGATTTCCTTAAACTAAACATAGAAAAAATTAAAAATATTTTCATAAAATATAATTTGAGCGAAACAAATTGAAACTCGATCTTCCGTACCTCAATCATGATACTAAAAGTTGTCATCCAGGAAATTTTGCCCTTTTCTTTAAACAAAACAAAACCAAAAAAAACAAAAACAAAATGGTTGTCACATTCTAAAAAAACAAAATAGATAATTTCCCCTAATTAGTTCGTTTTTTAATCTCATCTCATTCCCTTTTATTAAGGTGGCAAAAAATAATTCATTCATCCTAGTACTCTTGTCAATTCATTTCAAAATGGAGAAAGTAAATTATAAAAATTACTAATTTAGATGTTATGATTAATAAATGAGAAAGATGAACATATTAATTTTATCAAATTTTGACTCTTAAATTTTAAAATGACCACATTTATCGTATTAATTTCAATTCCTATGCGTGAAAATTCATTCCCTTTTAATTGGCGCTTGAAGAGGAGTCAGACAGATAAACTCCAATTGAGATGACAGCAGTTACTCTAAGCCACTACTAAAAGTATCTAATAGCAAAAGACAGCAGGCAATTTCGATACGTCAAAAAACCATTATGATACAGAAATTGAGTGATGTGGTTGCAAATCCAATGATGTTGCTTGGAAGCATTATTTTTTAAAGGAGTAAGCATCAAATATTAAGTAAATCCGGAGATATATCATCCTCTTTCTTGCCATTAGATTTAGATTCTCCAGCTCTTTTACTGTATACAAGATGATCACACCTAACTCATTATATTTAAAATAAAAATAAAAAGTTTTTGACAAAAAAACACAATTTAAATCACTAGGAATTTTTTGACGTGTTATTCCGTAATACTTATTTTACTATATATGAAAAGGACATTTCTTGAAGCCATTGCGTGAATGGAAATGAGAAATTGACGCGTCTAACGTTCACTAATTGAAATCCCACAAAGAATTTCTTTTATTAAGTAGACAAATGCACAGTTCCTGTTGTCCATTTATACTCGCCCAAGCATCTTTATCAATTCGTCTCAAAAATAATATATAGGAGACAGTGACACCGGTTCAGACCTTCTATCCCGTAGAGACTTGTTGCCCATCTATACTGATTATCCAGGTCTAATTAAATAAACACTATATAACGTATGGGTAATGAGTGAGTCTATCGCATGCTGCACGCTTCTCTCTTCGTCGTTACTAAGCAAAAACTTACCCTTTAAGTTGATTCATGTAGCCACTGAATCAAAACCCTCTTGCTTGTAATTGCTGCTGCACGGATCATCCTCCTCCCAAATTAAGCAATCCTTGAAAGACAAATCTTTTGACGTCTCCTTGCTTCATGGGGGAACAGTGGCACAAAATCTAGCCAATTTCTACGCAAAGTTGGCTTGCCAGCTCAAATCTCAAGCATCATGCTTCGCATCATCGCAAACTCGATAGATATAAATTAAAAACCAATTGCTCGATTAATGCCTCGTTCTCGTTCGGAATTCAAAGCTCATCGAATTGCCTTCGTAATTTCTTCAATGGAGCAAAGCAGTACCAGAGATGAGGAGCCGCCGAGCGTTCGCCTCCGGATCATCGAGCAGGCAAGCGGCGGGAGCGCCACCTTCTTCGAGCCGCAGCGAGAGTTGAATGAGTCGGCGAAGAACGCGCACCATTGCGACGACGATAACTGTGTTCGCGAATGCAGAATCGACGCCGGCCAGGACGTCGAGGGGCCGGAGAAGAAGCTGACTCTGTTCGCTCTCCAGCTCGCCGTTCTTGAGAAGGCGGCCAGCGGGCTCGGTACGCTCGGCTTCATCTGGGCCACCGTGGTTCTCCTCGGCGGCTTCGCCATTGCGCTCGAGAGGAAGGACTTCTGGTGCATCACCATCATCCTCCTAATCGAAGGCGCTCGCATCTTTAGCCGGAGCCACGAGCTGGAGTGGCAGCACCAGGCCACTTGGTCCCTCGCCGACGCCGGCCGTTCCAGCTTCCGCGCTCTCAAGTCCAGCTCTCGGGTTCTCCTGCGCTCGCTCAAGCTCATCCTCCGGCCATTCTCCATCCACACCACTACAATCCCCGGCGACGTCGAGATGTTCCGCGATAAGATGACAATGTCGTCGCAGCAAGCCAATTGTCAAGTGCCATCGCAGTGTGCCGCCGACTGGTTGTTCCTCTCCAAGAACATCAGCCGCGTTCTCTACTGGCTGCAACTGCTGTCGGCCGCCTCTTGCGTGTCGCTGGCACTCATGCGACTGATGCAGCAGGATTTCGGCGAGCTGCGCCATGATGACCCGGACAAGAAGAACCGCAAGCCGGCGCTCAACATTTTCTACGGCCTCGCTCTGGCGGAGGCGCTGTTTTTCCTGGCGGAAAGAGCCTACTGGGAGTGGACGGTGAGCCACCACCGGTTGCTGGAGAAGGTGAACAGGGAGTGCCACCTCGGCGCCGCCGGCTTGGTATCCATCAAGCGGTTTTTCTACGACGCCTACTCCAAGTGCGTGGAGGGTAGCATCTTCGACGGCTTGAAGATGGACCTGGTGACCTTCGCGGCTGAGCTCCTCGCCTCGACCTCCCTCCACGAGCAGCTCATCGGCGCCCGCATCCTCCTCAAGTTCTCCACCAACCATCGCTTCGCGCACTCCACCCTGCGTAAGATCGGCAATTCCACTCCGGCCATCGAGCGCCTCATCGAGATGCTGAGTTGGAAAAACCCGGCCGAGGAGGAGATACGGAGGTCGGCCGCCGTCATCGTCTCCAAGCTCGCCGGGAAGGAGCAAAACGCTCTGCGCCTGGCCGGAATTCCAGGCGCCATGGAATCGATCTCTTCTTTACTGTACACAGAGCAGAGCAGCCCCGATTTGAGACCCGACGAGGTCGGCCACCACTGCGCCTCCGGAGATCGAGAAGACTACTCGATGCTGAATCTATTAGGCCTTCTAATACTCAAGAAGCTAGCGAACGACCACGATAACTGCGAAAAGATCGGGAACGCCAGAGGACTGCTAGCCAAGATAATAGATTACACCGGCGGCGGGCAAAGGCTGCGGAGGTTAGAGAGCGAGAAGGAAACGGGAGTGAAGGCAGTGAAACGGTCCCTCCAATTGGTCAAGATGCTCGCTAGCACGACGGGGCAGACCGGAAAGGTGCTGCGGCAGGGGATTTCGGAGATCGTGTTCACCATCAGCAACATCAGGGAGATCTTACAGCACGGGGAGCGGCACATGCCCTTGCAGAAGCTGGGGGTCCAGGCGCTAACGAGCCTCGCCATGGACGAGGACGCCAGGGAGCGGATCGGCGCCACCGGAGCGATGGTCAAGGACCTGCTCTGCATCTTCTTCAAGGAAAGTTTCACGGCGCAGCAGAACGGGCTGCGGGTGGAAGCAGGGGAGGCGCTAGCGATGTTGGCATTGGAGAGCAAGAGCAACTGCTGCCGGATTCTTCGGGAATGCGGCGGCGTCGGGAGGCTGGTCGAGGCCCTGGGTGATCCGGTGCTGCGAGTGCACTCCGCTAGAATTCTTCGCAATCTGTGCGTGTACGCCGGCGAAGACCATTTCCCCCACCTGAAAGGAGTCACCGCCGGTGCCGGCATGGTTCTGGGTGCTATTATGACAGCGGAGGCGAAACTGCTCGAGGTGTCTCTAGGTCTCGCCACGCAGATATTCAAATTCATGGATGCTGAAGAATTCGCGCATCAGCTCGACAAGTTGAGCATCAGGGAGGAAGATTTGGCAGAGAGGCTGGTGAATACTTTGCACAAGTACGATTACCCAAGCACGAAAGTGCCCAGAATAAGGAGATTCGCATTAGAAGTGAGCATCTGGATGATGCGGCGGGGAGAAAAACACATCAAATTCTTCCGCGAGCTGGGGATGGAAAAGGAGCTGCGAAGTGTGTTAGAAACGACGTCGGAGCTGGAGTGCTTCAATGTCTTCTCCGGCAGTGTGGGAGTCGGCCGGCACAGTACGGCGATTTGCTCTGTCGGAGACGCCGCATTGGAGTTGATGGGCGCCAGCTTGCAGTAATTTAATTTTATTCTTTGGTTATTTATTCTTTGATATATAAAAATTGAGATAAATAAATTTGTAAATATGTCTACACGGTGACGAATGAATTTATCTGCGATATAATTATTGTGATACTTTAACGTGCCGTGGAAGGTTGGATTGACATTACAATTCGGTCACGTCTATGAATTGTGCTGGGTGTATATGTAATAAATACCTTTAAGCCGGAGCATTTTTTTCTTTCTATATTTAAAAAAATAATATTTAATTTTTTTTATCAAAAATACGATGCGAGAAAATTTATGAAAGATAATTACGTATTTATTTTTTTGGCTTTTATACAGGGAAGGAAAAAAAATCATATTAAATTCCTCCTTATATTTTTCATTAAAAATTTTTATATATATATATATAACAACGTAAATAATAAAAAATAATAATTTTAAAAGAGGCAATAAGTCAAAAATTTATTTCACCATCCTCGCTAAATCAAAAACAATTAATAATCTAAATTGACGAATAAAAATCAAATAAAGATAAAATAAAATTTATCATTAAAAATTTTTTCTTCATCGTCAAATATGACATAAAATGAAGTATGAGTAAAGTATTTGTTTGATAAAATTATATTAATATAAACATTAAAGATATTAATTAAAAAATTCAGGAAAGAAATTTATTGGTTGTTGTGATTACAAAGTTACTATACAAACATCTTAGGGGGTGCTTGGTAAGCGGGTTTAGAAGGTGTGAATGGGAATAAAATCTATTTCATTCCCATTGATGATGCTTGGTATACGGTAATCGGAATCAAAATAAGGATATGATACCCTTGATTTTATAACTCACCCCCTACTAGGTTATCATCAAACTCATAAACTCCTCAATCAAATTCATTACCATTCCCATTTCCAAATTTATACCAAGCACCCCCTTAATATATCACATAAATCCAAACTACTAATATCTAATGGATATCAACTATTATTTATAATTAGAAAATAATGGATGTGAATTCGTCCGATCAAAATAGAGGAAGAAGCATAAAATTTTAACGGTTTCACCTTCCAAAAAATTTAGGAATTGCGCTAAAATTAAAATTACAATACTTAATAAAAAAAATGAAGAACTATCTTGAAAATATAAAAAGAACTTTAACAAAAAAATGAGAGAAATACATTTAGACAGAAAAAAATTTATATTAGCAACTTTATTACTGTTTTACCTATATTATGTTAGTTATACCTCAAAAAAAAAAGATAGTCTAATTAATAAGTCAATCGGTCTATCAAAAAAAACTAAAAAAAAATAATAACACAATTATCTTTTATAATTTTTCTTATATCTGACTTTTGGTCATAGAAAGAAGTTAAATATTTTTTTAAAATACAATGGACAAAATACTATCGAATAGAAGATATCTAAACTATGCATGAGTTTGGCAAAAGACCCATGCCGGGTGGTCCATGAGAGAAAAAAATATTTTTTTAAATGATTAATTAGGTTGGATAATGTCGAATTTGGGACGACCCACACCACGAAAGTTTCCCATTGCCTACTTGGGTAAATATGGAAGCGCTCACGAGGGTAATCTAAAAGTTCAACATTCCACGATTGTGCTCCTCATTTGGAGGAAAAATTCTCCGTAGTTAGAGATCAAACCATGGATGTTTGAAAGACAACTAATCGTCCTTCCGCGGCACCATTTTCCTAGGACATATATATATATATATATGTTTTTCCAACCTCGGGCGACCAGTCCGGCCTCACGGAAGTTTCCCACCGACCGTCAGGCTAACGGGAAACGCTCGCGGTGGGCAGTCTAGAAGCTCAGCGTTTCAGGGTTTGCACTCCATTTGGAGGAAATATATATATATATATATATATAGTTGAATAAGCCCATGGCGGACACGTGGGGTGAAGAAGCTGCGGGATGCGATACTTCAAATCGGAAAGACTCTCCTGCCCGGGCCACGGGATCTTCCTCAGGGGATCCGCCCAGGAAGGTCGGCCAGAAGATCCCTCCGGGCTCACCCCGAGGGAGTGGGCCCCGAGAGCACCTCGGGAGGCACCGCGCTTGTGCTCACCCAGGCCGAAGGACCCCAAGATCCATCAACTCGGGAGGCAGAGCCCCAGCAACGGCCGAACTCGAGTACAGACCCCCCGACCTGTCTGCGGATAAGCTTCCCCGTCACACAGAGTCATAATGACCCTTAATTAACGCCGCAGGCCGAAGCAGGATAACGGTGCAGACCGTTTCAATGGCTAGCCTGTAACCGCCGGAAGAGGGGGGACAACGTGGCACAAATCAGGGAGACGTGACATAAATCGAGGGCACAAACCTAGTCTACGGACATCGGTATAAAAGGTAGTCCAACCCCTCCGGTAAACAGGTTACACTCTCTCAACTCTAGACATCTTCTTTATTTTTCGCAACCTTTTCTTTTCGACGGACACTGACTTGGGCGTCGGATTGGACTCCGCCGGACCCCTACCGGCGTGTCCCCTAACGCTTGTGTTAATTCCCAGAACCCTAAGTTCCTCCCCACCTCAGCAACTACCATGGGGGTAAAGCTTCGGTGCCTAGCCATCGTCGTCGACTCTTTCCGAAACTATATATATATATATATATATATATATATATATATATATATATATATATATATATATATATATAAAGTAATGCTCTCCTGCGGACCGCGTGCGCGACCGAGGTGCTATATCGATCAGTCAAGGGTCTGATCGGTCTGGCTGTCTGGTCCGCACATCACAATCCACAGGAGAGCAAAATCATATATATATATAGAAAGAGGGGGGGGGGGGGGGGGGGGGGGGGGGGGGGATTAAATAGCCGCCGTCGAGACTTCGTCATCTCATCTCAGATTTCATCTTCCAGTTTTGGGATAGTTTAGCTCGTGAAGGTTTTTAATTTTCTAATTTTAATTTTTTAAGAAACAAAATTTTCTATAGAAGTCAAAAAAAATTCTTGCAAGTGTACGTAGTGAAACATCCACGATGACATTTGATTCCATGAACATGAACATGGAAGATAACGATTGTACGTAGGACGTAACTAGTTCTAACAAATATGATATATAAGTAGTATTTTAACCTAATTCATTAAGGAATAGAATAATTTTTTTTAAAAAAACTAGTATTATATTTGGTTTACATTGTCTAGCACGTCTTGATATTTTGCTCTTACCTTTTTGTCTAGATTTGAAGATTCTCTATTATGCTGTTCAAATCAACTCACCCAAAAGCATAATGATTTAATAAGTTTGTGCACATAATTGGATCAAAAGCTTATATGTAGTTGTAAGACGAGATTGTTAGTTTTAAATATTTAAATTAAATTAAAATGTTTGGTGCCAATATATATATATATATCTATATATATGAAAAATAATTTGGGTGTTTGAAATTCGTCTGATTAAGTTTTCGTTAGACCATATTATTTTTATTTTTTTACAAATATTGTCCCTAACATTTATTTAGATATTGGTTGAACTGTCAAATCCATTGTTAAAGAATTAACACACAAACAAGACATCGTTTTCCTTTTTCTTTGGAAAATTAACTGATAATATAAACATCTGAATAGATGACAAGAGTGATCCACACGTTTAGGCACCTAGGATTTTAGTAAATTTGTCCTTGCGAATAGACTAATGATTAATATATAAATATTATAATCATAAAATTTAAAAATTAAAATCAAATAAAGTCAATATATTTATTTTTTTCATACGCTAATTATAATATCCGAGCTAATAGCTAATCTCTATAATTTACTTTTTGGGCAATTTACCAAAGGGCGTATCCAACTATTCGTAATTACCGAAATGAGTACCATGGTTTCTATTATACCAAAGGGCGCATCCCATATAGTGAAGTTACTTTTATACCCCTCCCGCCAAAGAATAACTTTATCAAACACAGTTTCGAGACAACCGAACCACTTTATCAATAAAATATTAATTTGTGGTTCGGATGTGTAGCAGTGGAAATTTTCTCTGTTCTCTCTCAGCGCAACAACGTAAATGGAAGTCCTTCATTTCGGATAAAAGCTCACTCTCAACCTCTCTCAGCGCAAGAACTCGCCTTCTTGCAGTCCTACGTGCCCTAGCTGTGATATAGTCGCGAGCTCATCCCCCGAATCCCTGCGGACAACCAAAACCTAGGCATTGCTCGAAAGCGTTTCTGTGTGATCCTGAGGTGGGTTTTAGTGTTAACGTTGAAGTGGAGACTAATCGGCATAATACACCAAGGGGTTAGGGTTTCTGCACGTTGGATTTATTTGATAATGTCAGGCAAAAGGTCTGTACGTGGTTCAGCGTCTTCTTCCTTGGCATTATCCACCAAGGTATGTTAGCGATATGCTTAGGTCAAACCAGCATTGTTTGTCAACATGTTTAAAATTATTTTGCTGAATAAATTTGTACTGTATATAAACTGTAGGATTCAGATGACATTGGACAAAAATTACGTTGGTGCAGTATTTTAGGCCACTTTAAATAATTTTTTGAAGAATTTGACATTTTAAATGATCGACACATTGCGAAGATCAAAGGGTCGCCTTTCAGTTTTTTCCTGGACATACAAGAATTGCAGCATATCCGTGGAATTTTGGTTAATATATTTGAAAGTTGGGATTCAACCTCGCAAGGTTTTAAATTCTCAGATAATAGTTTTAGTTATGAATTGTAGACAATATCTATAGTATCTATAGTAAGATAAGACAGTAATATAGATGGCCTCAAATGATTAGTTTTTGATAAAGTTTAATCATTTCATTTTAGGGCTACTGAGGGACTGAAGTGAAAATGACTTCAGGCCCTCGGTAGGCCTGAAATAAAATCATTTCAGGCCTACCGAGGGCCTGAAGTTAATTTAGTTCAGGCCCTCGGTAGGCCTGAAATGAATACATTTCAGGCCCACCTCGGGCCTGAAATGAATTCATTTCAGGCCCTGGTCGGGCCTGAAATGTATTCATTTCAGGCCCTGGTCGGGCCTGAAATGTATTCATTTCAGGCCCTCGTCGGGCCTGAATTGAATTCATTTCAGGCCCACGTCGGGCCTGAAATGTATTCATTTCAGGCCCTCGTCGGGCCTGAATTGAATTCATTTCAGGCCCACGTCGGGCCTGTATTGAAATCATTTCAGGCCCAACGTGGAATAATTTCAAGCCTATATTCTTGATGATAACTAAATATTGTAATTGTTTCAGGTGTACCGGTTGCGTTCTCCAGACGAGATGTTGCATTGATACTGGGTATAGTGGACCGTGGTGTTTCGGTCCCTATTAATTCAACTAAAGCATCGGGTGACCTCTATCGTACTTACTTCTCAAAAGAAAAACAACCTACAAGAACAAGACTTGAGGAGTTACTTAAACATTTTTCTAAAAGTGTTGAATCAGAGGATGATGTGTTATTAGTGTGTAAATTTTATATTTTGTATATATTTGTTTGCGTTTTATTTTCATCTAGTACATATAAGGTTCCTCTAGGTCTTGTAGATATAGTAGATGATTATGACAATCTAGGTAGATTCAATTGGGTAGAAGCTATCCATCAATTTTTGTCTCCACAATTACCTAAGATTGGGGACTTATTTTCATCAACTCAGGGAAACCAGAGCACCACCAACCTCCCTTACCTAAAGGGATTTGCAGGGCTTTTGGCAGTGAATAGAATTATCTTGTTAAATTTTATAATATTTTGATGTCATTAATGTATTTGGCTGCAAAAATTTGTGTAGGTATGGTTTTTGGAGCATGTACCAATTCAAAAACCATTCAATGTTGAAGGGCCCCGAATAAATAAGTGGAGGAATATTCCTTCGCATATTAGTAGGGTGAGGGGCCTTGTCGACCGACTCTCGTCTGAAGAGGTAATTATTCTTAAATGTGATCTATCTGAGTTAGATAGAGAGGTAGTAACATTTGTGTACTTCGTAATTGACAGGTTATTGTTGAATTAATTCCTACCCTACATGAGAACACATTGTTTGAGAACCTTGATATCGGTGATGACATACCACGACCAATGGAGACATCAGAAGGAGATGTTAGCCTATGTGGTGAATGCATTCTTAAGGACAACCGAATCAAGGAGCTAACAGAGGAGAATATATGTTTGAATGAAAGGGTTAAGGAATTACTTTCAATTATTGAAAAAAAAGGCATGGAGGGTCAAGAAAGTTATCCTGTAGTCGATCCTCTTTCTGATCCAGTATCTTGTACACCTAGGAGAGGACGTGACCGAACTCGGTATGATTACAGGGATACTCCAATTGACAGTCCAGTATGACACCAGCTTTTACCTAAGGGGAAGCGGGACAGGAAACAAATATCAATTGTTATGGACAAGGGAAAAAGGAAACTTAGTGAGGAGGATATGGATGAAGCAAGAGGAAACATTTACGATGTAATGGAAGTCATGTCTGAAGAAGACATAGAGGAGGAAACAAGAAGAACCTCCGAACTATACAAAATGAGGCAACAAGGCATTGATGTAAGTGTGTTAATTTCATTTAAAATACATAAATTGTATTGAATTTGGTCAATAATTAGTTTGGGCTAAATAAATTTTATTGATGTAGTTTGTGAAGAAACATTTTATGAATACAAAGAAGAAAAATAAAGATAAAGAAGTGGTCTACCTGATAAATAGATTGGAGAATCTAAAGTAAGTTACAAAATATTATAGTTTACGTTAGTTAATATATCTTCTTATGTAATATATAATCATATCAATTTACATGGTAGGTTGGCAAATGAATTTATCTGGGAGGATGCACCCTTTGCTTTGAATTTGCATTCATTCTTACAAATCCTCAATGGAGAGGTTTTTACAAAAGGCGAGGTCATTGATGCCTTTTGTAAAATTTTATTTAGGGGAGCATCCGCATGTGGTAGGCCATACAACAAGTCAATATATTGTTCAACCTTCTTCACAGTAAGTGATGTATATTAATTAAACAGATATATTGTACAAGACCTAATATTATGATATGGGTATTATTAATTTGTGAATGCATATTTGTAGGCATCAATCAGATCGTCAAGAAAGATTTCCCTGCAACAAGTGATGAAGACTGATATGCTTGAACAAGGGTTTAGATTTATTTTAATCCCTTTGTGCAGTGATAATACACACTTTCACTTGTTAGCGGTGGATACAGAATCCATGACTTTTAATCATTTTAATTCTCTTGCTAGTGGTCGTAAATATAAGCATGAATTTGACACAGCGGTGAGCTATCTTCCTTTATTCTTATATATGGTCATCATTTTCTCTAAAATGTCATTGATGGTGATTAATAAATTCATGATATGTTTGACAGGTAAAAGAACTTAAACAATATACTCGCGAGGAACTTACGGCTATTCATCCGTATCTACAAAGTCATCATCCCTTGGACAAATGGTCCTCCGTCAGACAAAAATGTCCCCAACAAGAACATAGGTAACTAAATGAGGAAGAACTTTCTTATTTTTTAAAATAAGAAAGTATTTTATAAACCCACTTATTGAAATCTAAAAAAAGTGTTTGTTAATTTCAGCGTGGACTGTGCCTTCTTTGTCATGCAATATGTTCGATGTCTCCTATATGATGAGAAGATGGATTTCAAACAAGGAGACATGAGTAGAATCAGATTGAGCTGATAGTTAATATTCTGAGAGACATGTTTTGTAAAACTTGAGATAATCTGAAAACTGTATTGGTGAT
>JAGFNQ010009597.1:0-99567 GCA_024364735.1 Boesenbergia rotunda
GCGTTTAAGATCATACGAACATATAGTAATATGACTAATAAATATTCTAGTGAGACAATGTAAAACTATGATAAATACGCACATTAAACGAAGAAGAGAAAGGCCAAAGAAGACTTGATTAGCCACGATAAAACAGGATAAAAGTTATTTAAATATAGATGATAATGATATAGTAGGCGTCTAACGGCTTAAGAGGATTCATATAACTGACCTCATCTAATGAGATAAGCCTTGGTTGTTGTTATTGTTGTTGTAACTTGTAAGTGTAAGTTATACACTTGTCATGCAAGTGAGAAATACTATAGATATCAATATAAATATTTAATATTTTAATTCTGACAATCATAAACCCCAGCATATGCTCTCACACTGCATGTTTTATGCAGTGAGTTGATCACATATTAATATAAATATAATATCTAAATTTTGATTATATATGGTCCCACATATGCCCTCTCACACTGACACTGCATATGTGTTACGCAGTGAGTTGACCAATAACACCTGTATACGTTTTCTTCCGACTAAGTCAAGCTGGTTCATAGTAGAACAGACATACTATGCTAGAATTTTTGTTAGAGATAAAAAAAACTATAAAAAAACCCAACTAGTACTCAAGTCTGCAGTCGTGCCCAAATGATTAACATGATGTTAGTCATCATCAAGAAAAAAAATGATTAACGAGGTTTTTCCAACCTCGGGCGACCGGCCCGGTCTCACGGAAGTTTCCCACCGGCCGACAGGGTAAATCGGGAAGCGTTCGTGGTGGGCGGTCTAGAAGCCCAGCATCCCAAGGTTCGTGCCCCATTTGGAGGAAAAATTCCTGCAAATACGCCGTTGCTGAAGATCGAACCGCGGATGCCTGAGATAGCGACTAGTCGCCCTACTGCTGCACCATAGCCCCGGGGGTTATTAGTCATCATCCAGAGTATTTTGACCAGGTGGCTACATAGTGGTTAATAATTGAAATTTTGCACTGCTGCAACCATTAGAAAGTGACTCCCTTTTCCACCCTCAACTCAGAGGAGCAATCCTAACATGCCAATGTTTACTTATCAGAAGTATACGAGAGGATCTTATCAGGAAGACAACAAATAAAAGTTTCACCATTTTGCTAGACTATTCTATATCAAATGATCTGATTAAAGAATATTAGAAGAAAGCCTGATGTCATTAAAAGAAAATAAAACGTGAAGGTGCCTAAAATTTGTTTATCAACAAAATTTTTTAATGTAAAACTACAATTGAAGTATCAATACATACCATTTACAAACAAATTATAGTGTAAAAAAATTAAAAATACAAGGTAACAAAAGACATCTAGTAGTCATGCACTATATTCACCAAACCAGTATTCAATGGAAGAAGATCAAAATACTAAGAAAAAGAAAGAAAGAAAGAAAGAAAGAAAGAAAGAAAGAAAAATGCAACGATTTGCAAGTGATTTAAGTCAAGCTGACCTCTATTGGCATACTAGGAACAAATCCTAGATTAAATGAATGGCAAAGTCTATATTGCGCCTTAATTGAAGGAACCTCTGCTTGATGACTTGCTTGCTCCATGAAGCTACTTATTGATCCCCGGTAACTAGAAACCTGCTTATGCAAAATGTCAATGAATTTGGAGTACTAATGAATTTATGATTACAAGTGTATCTCTTGTGTAGTATCAAACTCGGTGGATACAGTTATTCTTTCCAAATAACGGAAAACCGAGAAGAACAAAGCTACATCTTTCAGGATAACAGAAAATCTGAGAAGAAAAATGTTATCCAGATTCACTTTTAACATCAAAAAAGAGAAACATATAAAAGAGAACATGTGACACAAGTAATACATATTCACATTAGGTATTCATTTATACGATTATATAATGATATAAAAGTTTATAAGCGCAAAGGCAGGTTTATTTAACATGTATAACAATGTGGAGTGCAACTTTCTATGACAGTATATTCAACTGATTCTTGCAATACTTTGTAATCGTATTTGTCTAGAAATTATTTGAAATAAATAGCATTGATAATCTGATTGATTATCATAATAATTTGTTAGTGGGACCAGAAATTATGTACTTCTCGTATCTGATAGGAACTGTATTTCATCATTTCATCTTAACTTTTACCAACATGCTAAAATTAACAATGTGGAGTGCAACTTGTGATGTCCGTATCTTGACTGATTCTTGAAATACTCTGTAATCTTATTTGTTTAGAAATTATTTGAAAATAGATAGCATTGATAATCTGAAGAATTATCATAATAATTTGTAAGTGGGACCAGAACTTATGTAACTTTCACATTGGATAGGAACTACATTCATCATTTCATCTTAACTTTTACCTACTTCATACTAAAATTTAGGTCAATTACTAAATATATCACATGCTATTCACATTTTAACAATATTTATCATGTAATTTTAATTTTATCAAAACTATCATATACTTTCAAAATTAATAAGAAGTCGATCGTCTATTAATTTTTCATCCGTCAACTTAACTATTATGAGCCCTATTGCTTTATGACAGCTTCTATCTTTAACTTCCCCAGTGGTGGACAACAGCTATGGCTCCTTCCAAGCCGTTGTCCAGGGTGAGAGTACTCTGGAATTTCAATTGCTAGACAGAATGATGTGATTTCATCAAAACAGCCGAGATGAATTATGATGACTTTGCTCCATTATCCCATCCCTATTTGTTTCTTTATTGCAAAAACATGACCCTAGCAATAAGATAGTCTCAATCATCTTGAACGTTGCCAATCCAGAATTTGTGTTATATTTATATCAACATGTCATTATAACCAAATATTAAATTCTAACATATTGACAAACAATCTCGATATCAAGAACTAACTATAACATGTCATACTTCATTTGTTATTTCAATATATAGTTTATTATAAATACTAGTCCATCTAATTGATATAAAATTTATAAAATTATAAATATTTAATCCATTTAATTGATATAAATTTATAAACTGCAACCATATAACTTACTAATACTTATAGATATGATTACAATATCTAGATTTGATAAAAGTCGGGCAGGTAAAGAAGTTTCTAATATTAATTTGACTTAATATTAAAAGCATACTTAATAAATCAATATATTGATACTAATCCACTTAAAATTAATATAATTATATATATATATATATATAACTTAGTTATAATTTATAATTTAATTAATATAATTACTTGCTAATATAAACTTATAGGTATAACTTATAATTGATACCTTAATTACCATAAGTTTATAAAAAACCACTACTACTCAATAATTTAGTGTTAATTAATAAAACTTATTATATAAACTCTATAATATAAGTCATAATGGTATAAGATAAGCTAACATTAACTTACTAATGTTGATAATAAGTTATAAACCTAACCTAGACCAACCCTACCACACATAGCTCCCCTTCATTGCGCCATCCATGGTATACATGATCCCTTGTCCTCTCACAACTCTAGAAAAGTCACAACTGCCAATCTTGTGATATTGGGAAAAATAAAAGGACTACCTAGCTGTGTCTCCACCTTCATTTCCTCAACTTCTTGTTGTTCCTCTTTGTTGCTTGCCAAAGTATATATATCTGCCTCTTTGGTGCTCTCCTCTTTGTTTAGTTCATACTAGAGAAGATAAGGTTGGTATCACTTGATACTTGTTGATTTCAATCAGCATGGGAGATATTACTACAATTCACTTAATACGTCATTCAACTAATATTTTACTCTACTAGATGGATCACTTACAGAGGGTTATTAATTAGGTCCCCTACTACATCTTTATCACTTTGTTTAGTCCTATATATATGCCTAACTTTTCTCGGAATTGATCATTTGCAAACATACTTTTACTATTGACTCTATTTATCTGAGATTTGAGAACTAAAAAGGTAATTTGTATAGCATATGTCTTAAGGATTATAGCAATTAGCATGGCAATACAGTTAGTTTCTCTACTTAGTAGATTTTTCACTCCTGATTTACAATCGCTTAGGTTAGCCTACAAAATCTACAAACAATGATCTATAGTTTTCCGAGTCTTCAGAGCCTAGAGTGAGAGTCTCATATTCTAGAAATTTAAATAAATAAAATTGGGGAGTATCCGATTTTTTATTCAATAGGAATTTTCCTGCTGAACCAAACATTCTAAGAGTTGTTTTGATGGTGTTATTTTAGTTTTAGGGTTTAATTGGATGTTATATCGTGGTTGGGTGGGAATTGACTTAATCTCAGTTTGGAATTGAGCTCAAATGGATTTCAAATCGAAAATTTATGGTTGGCCCCGTGGTGAACTAAGTTGAATAGGTTCCACTAATTGAACTCTTGAATTAGGGTCTTGTGTTATTTAATAGCCATCCACTCTCCCTTATCCACAAGTTGCACGTAACTCCTCCCTCTTCCCTTATTCGATGCCACGCCTTGCCCCCTCCTACTCAAGGGACACTTAAGTTGGTGAGCAAAACCACCCCTTCTTCCTCACCAACTAACCCTAGTGGAAGTCCCTCTTCTCTTGCTAGTACAAGACCCCAAAGCGCTTGTGTGTTGTCATCACTGCACACCACCACACATAGTCACTGTCAATGTTCTGACAGTTATGGTCTACTCCTTGAATCGTGTCTGTCGTCATTAATCCAGCATACCCCACCAACCATGAATAGCACCTTCCAGCTCTCCCCCTCCCTTTGTATGATCTTGTTTGGCCAACCTTGTCAACGTTGTCGTCGATTGCAGTTGGTTGGTAGTCACCCATTGTTTGTGTAGTTGTTGCTCCACCATGTGCCACCACTTGACCTCTTCTAGCTGGCTGACCTTTCTGTCCTAGCAGATGTCGCTACACACTCCTCTCCTCAAAGTAGTAGCCTCTTCATCCCTTTTCCTTTGGAGAGGAACATAAACTAGCCTTTGATGTGATTTTGGGTTTGTGTGCATTATAATGATTGGAACTTTTATTATTTGTTATTTTTCATCTAGAACCCTCAATTTATTGAGTGTTGATCGCAACAACAGGAGAGTGCACTCATCCAACCATAGTAGCTTACTTCTAGTTATCTGTGGTAAATCAAGGTGTATTTAAGATAGATTCCTTTTTTCCTCGTTCATCGAATTAAAAGGACTCATAAAAGAGAGGTGTCACACTATATATCCATCTTTATAGGAAGTCCCGATGTTACCTTATTATTTGGCTGAATGTATCGCTCGTAATTCTTGTTGAAGTCAGTTTTGTTGAACACAAGCATCATGTTAGACAAATTCATAACTTTTTGTTAATGTTGATTGATCCTGTCGCCGAGCGAAATAGAGCCGCAACCGGATGACGGTGTAGAGATGAGTGACGTGGATGCCGACGGGATGTCCTCGCTCCAGAATGACTCAGCAAGTGGGGGGGGGTCCTCCGACCGAATGGAAGAAGAAGTAACCTGGTGGATCTCCGACGGGATGACCTGAACCTGCTGGAGAAGATGACCGTTAGCAACCTAGCCGGGAAGCGTCCCGGCAAGGCCCTCCGACGGTCAAGTCAGTACTCCGGTGAACAAGCAAATAGAGGAGCACTGTAGACGAGAGGCTATGCGCGCGTACCTGATAATGAGGAGGGGAGGGGCTTATATAGCCGGGGAAAAGGACCAAGTCTGACCCGTGTCAGGATTCTCTGACTTGGTGTCAGGATTCTCTGACGGGATCAGGGACTATTGTATGCTTATGTCGATTTGTAGCCAACATTCCTTGTCGCATACTGTTTGTCTTATGTGAGAACAAAGACAGGTTTCTGTACGTCTCTGACAGCGCCGCCTGACACCAACGGCGCGACAGGACGGCGTGCCAGGGAGTGTCAGTTCACACGAGTGGTGACAGCCTGTTATCTGCAGCTGGTGCAGGTGTATTTTGTCGTTATCCCTGGGTGATTTTGGGAGAGAGTGCCCGAGTGGGCGCCGGGCGTGCAAGCCTGGGGGACTATGTATGTGAAGAGTTGCCGGCCGGATGCACCCGAACAATTAGGCGTGTAGCACTTCTATGGCTGGGCGGATGCACCCGACTAAACGAGGTATAATAACCTTATGATGGCCGGCCAGGATTGACCGGCCGGATGAACCGCTACACCTATTCTGACCGGCCGCCTTGAGTCCGACCGGCCGGTATAGACCCTGGGACCGGCTAGTGGGTGTCAAGCTGGCTACCCGTACAATGACATGGACCCTGAAGTTGGCCAGGCCATGTTGCCACGTTGGCTGTTCATACGGTGACAAAGATAGGGCGGGATCAATAGCCTTCCCCTCAAGTTTAGTCGAAGGAGGCGATCAGTCCGACTGACTGGACTACAAGTGGGTACGACCATTCTGTGGCCGAGCGATTTTGCCCTTTTAATATCCGGCCGGCTTAACACGGTGCTCAACAGCTGGCGCTGTGTATGCTTGCCCTGTTTGGGCGGAAGGAGATTGTCAGTCGAGAGGGGCGTGGGCCGCCACGCACCTGACTCTTTTTTAACGAGGCCGTCCGGCTGGACGAAGCATGATGGAGGAGCGTGGGCCGCCGCGCATCCCCGACTCAGGCTTCCAAAGGGAACCAATCTTCTGCGTGGGACGCCACGCATCCGATCGGGAACCGCTTTAGGCTTCCGGATGGACCAATCTTCCACGTGGGCCGCCACGCTTCCGACCGGGAACCAATCCAGGCTTCCGAGTGGGCTGACGCTTCCGGTCAGTCGCCGAACTCAGGCTTCCAAAGGGAACCAATCTTCTGCGTGGGACGCCACGCCTCCGACTGGGCACCTCTTCAGGCTTCCGGATGGGCCAATCTTCCACGTGGGCCGCCACGCTTCCGACCGGGAACCAATCCAGGCTTCCGGATGGGCCAATCTTCCACGTGGGCCGCCACGCTTCCGACCGGGAACCAATCCAGGCTTCCGAGTGGGCTGACGCTTTCAGTCAATCGTCGACTCAGGCTTCCAAAGGGAACCAATCTTCTGCGTGGGACGCCACGCATCCGATCGGGAACCGCTTTAGGCTTCCGGATGGACCAATCTTCCACGTGGACCGCCACGCTTCCGACCGGGAACCAATCCAGGCTTCCGGATGGGCCAATCTTCCACGTGGGCCGCCACGCTTCCGATCGGGAACCAATCCAGGCTTCCGGATGGGCCAATCTTCCACGTGGGCCGCCACGCTTGCGACCGGGAACCAATCCAGGCTTCCGAGTGGGCTGACGCTTTCAGTCAATCGCCGACTCAGGCTTCCAAAGGGAACCAATCTTCTGCGTGGGACGCCACGCATCCGATCGGGAACCGCTTTATGCTTCCGGATGGGCCAATCTTCCACGTGGGCCGCCACGCTTCCGACCGGGAACCAATCCAGGCTTCCGAGTGGGCTGACTCTTTCAGTCAATCGCCGACTCAGGCTTCTAAAGGGAACCAATCTTCTGCGTGGGACGCCACGCATCCGACCGGACACCGCTTCAGGCTTCCGGATGGGCCAATCTTCCACGTGGGCCGCCACGCTTCCGACCGGGAACCAATCCAAGCTTCCGAGTGGGCTGACTCTTTCAGTCAATCGCCGACTCAGGCTTCCAAAGAGAACCAATCTTCTGCGTGGGACGCCACGCATCCGACCGGACACCGCTTCAGGCTTCCGGATGAGCCAATCTTCCACGTGGGCCGCCACGCTTCCGACCGGGAACCAATCCAAGCTTCCGAGTGGGCTGACTCTTTCAGTCAATCGCCGACTCAGGCTTCCAAAGAGAACCAATCTTCTGCGTGGGACGCCACGCATCCGACCGGGCACCTCTTCAGGCTTCCGGATGGGCCAATCTTCCACGTGGGCCGCCACGCTTCCGACCGGGAACCAATCCAGGCTTCCGAGTGGGCTGACTCTCAGTCAATCGCCGACTCAGGCTTCCAAAGGGAATCAATCTTCTGCGAGGAACGTCACACATCCGATCGGGAACCGCTTTAGGCTTCCGGATGGACCAATCTTCCACGTGGGCCGCCACGCTTCCGACCGGGAACCAATCCAGGCTTCCGAGTGGGCTGACTCTTTCAGTCAATCGCCGACTCAGGCTTCCAAAGGGAACCAATCTTCTGCGTGGGACGCCACGCATCCGACCGGACACCGCTTCAGGCTTCCAGATGGGCCAATCTTCCACGTGGGCCGCCACGCTTCTAACCGGGAACCAGTCCAGGCTTCCGAGTGGGCTGACTCTTTCAGTCAATCGCCGACTCAGGCTTCCAAAGGGAACCAATCTTCTGCGTGGGACGCCACGCATCCGACCGGACACCGCTTCAGGCTTCCGGATGGGCCAATCTTCCACGTGGGCCGCCACGCTTCCGACCGGGAACCAATCCAGGCTTCCGAGTGGGCTGACTCTTTCAGTCAATCGCCGACTCAGGCTTCCAAAGGGAACCAATCTTCTGCGTGGGACGCCACGCATCCGACCGGACACCGCTTCAGGCTTCCGGATGGGCCAATCTTCCACGTGGGCCGCCACGCTTCCGACCGGGAGCCAATCCAGGCTTCCGAGTGGGCTGACTCTTTCAGTCAGTCGCTGACTCAGGCTTCCAAAGGGAGCCAATCTTCTACGTGGAACGCCACGCATCCGACCGGACACCTCTTCAGGCTTCCGGATGGGCCAATCTTCCACGTGGGCCGCCACGCTTCCGACCGGGAGCCAATCCAGGCTTCCGAGTGGGCTGACGCTTCCGGTCAGTCGCCGACTCAGGCTTCCAAAGGGAACCAATCTTCTGCGTGGAACGCCACGCATCCGATAGGGAACCGCTTTAGGCTTCTGGATGGACCAATCTTCCACGTGGGCCGCCACTCTTCCGACTGGGAGCCAAACCAGGCTTCCGAGCGGGCTGATTTTCCAATCAGTCACCAACTCAGGCTTCTGGGGGGTATGACGCGTCAGCCTGCGTTCCGCCCAGGTATGACTTGCCTTGTGTGGCCGACCGGCAATTCCGGTCGTGAGAGCCTTTCATTATAGCTAGAATGCTGCGTTTTACAAGATTACATCACTCTAGCTCTGTATAATCGCAATTATGGTCCCCTTTGTTTTACGGGCTGTGTACCCGGGTAAACTCCTATCTGGAGCTCGTCAACTTCTGGTCGGACCCCGCACAAACCTTTGGCCTATCAAGCGAAGACGACTCGGTTACGAGTGAGGGAGTCGACCAGGGACTGCTTCAATTCGTCTGATAATCCATGTTGCAACTGCTATCTGCCCGCCTTGCCTTCTGACCTCCCGAGCGGACATCATCAGCATAGCAGCGCCGGGCCACGATCTGATTGCCCTTCACCTCGCCAACCCTGTCGCCGACCGGAAACTTCACCTTAAGGTAGTAGGTGGAGACTACCGCTTTAAATTCGTTGAGAGCCGTCGACCGAGAATGGCGTTGTAGGCAGCTGGCGCATCCACAATCACAAACGTGGTCCATCGGGTTCTCTTGAGTGGCCCCTCTCCAAGTGAGACGGCCAGCCGTATCTGTCCGATCGGCTGTACTTCGTTCCCCGTAAATCCGAACAGAGGTGTAGCCACCAACTCTAGCTGCGATAATTCAATTTGTAGTTGATCGAAAGCTCGCTTATATAAAATATTTACCGAGCTGCCTGTGTCCACGATGGTGCGGTGGACTTCGTAGTTAGCGATGACAGCGGTGATAACCAGCGGGTCATCATGCGGCACCTCCAATCCTTGCAGGTCCGACGGCCCCCAGCTGATTTGGGGCCCTTGAGCTTGAGAGGTGCTGACTCCGACTTGGTGAATTTCCAGTCGGCGCACCTGCGTCTTTCTGGCTCTGTTGGAATCACCTCCGGTCGGCCCACCGGAAATCACATTGACGCCTCCTCGGATAGCGTTCTGGTGATTTGCCTGGTCTTCATTGAAGTCTTCCGCCTCTTCCTGGCCGGACTGAGGAAATAATTGCCGGGCGGCGGGAGTATCGCGGCTTTGTCCTTGTTGGGCAATGGCTCCCTGACCGCGACCTCGCCCTTGAGGCGTTTGCCGTCCCTGGCCCCTGCCGAGTGGGGTCCTAGCTCTGCCGCCCGCTCGGCAATCTTCAGTGTTGTGCGTATTGCACTGGTGAAACGCACAATACGGTGTCCATCTGTTGGGCCAATTCCCCTGTGCCACCTGCACTTGCTGGGGTCTCATTCCCGGCCGATCGGCCGGTCGGGGACTGCGAATCGGTCCTCCTGGTGATCTGTTGTGTTGAGGAGATGCGGGTTGTGGGCTAACTGTAACTTCCTTCCTCCGGGCGGCTTGCGCTTCCTCTACATTGATATACTTAACAGCCTTCCCGAGCAGGCTGTCGAAATCCTTCGGTGGCTTCCTGATCAGGGCTCGGAAGAAGTCACCCTCTTGGAGCCCTTGGGAGAAAGCGGTGACCAGTACTTCTGGCGTGGTATTGGGCACTTCTATAGCTACTCCATTGAACCTCTGGATGTAGGCCCGGAGTGATTCTTTCGGACCTTGCTTCAGAGCGAACAAATTGAGGCTGGTCTTATGATGCCTCCGACTGCTGGCAAAATGTTGCAGAAACAGCCGCTTCACTTCTGCGAAACTCCCGACTGATCCACCCGGGAGTCCGTCGAACCATCGTTGAGCCTGCCCGGAGAGGGTTGTCAGGAAAGCGCGGCATTTGACGCCCTCCGGGTATTGGTGCAACAGGGCGGCGCTTTCAAATTTCATGACGTGTTCCTCGGGGTCACTGGCCCCCGAGTACTCAGGCATGGTGAAGAATCACAGATGCTTGGGAACGGGATCCCCAAGAATTTGTGAAGAGAAAGGGCTGTGAGTCGGATAGGCCGCGGCGGGGTCGGCTAAACCTTTCCCTTTATCTGGGCGCGCCTGATGCGCCAGGCTGGACGCTGAAACTTCGGTCGGGGCCGAGTGGGCCTCGTTCCGAAAAAGTGCTCGGGGAAAATTAGGAATGAAGGGGTCGGGCTGAGGAGCCACACCTTCTGAATTTCCCCGTATAGAGGGCCCAGGGGGCCGGGCCCCTTGACTACCGGTTGGCGGATGCGATTGTTGTGCCTTCTGTGTCCGGACAGCCATCAGCATTTCATATTCTTCTGGCGAAAGAGTAACCGTCAGTGGATTGGGGTTTTCCATTCTTCGCTCTCGATCAGGCAGAAAGCCCTCCTTCTAGCGCCAAATTTGATCCTGTCGCCGAGCGAAATGGAGCCGCAACCGGATGACGGTGTAGAGATGAGTGACGTGGATGCCGACGGGATGTCCTCGCTCCAGAATGACTCAGCAAGTGGGGGGGGGGGGGGGTCCTCCGACCGAATGGAAGAAGAAGTAACCTGGTGGATCTCCGACGGGATGACCTGAACCTGCTGGAGAAGATGACCGTTAGCAACCTAGCCGGGAAGCGTCCCGGCAAGGCCCTCCGACGGTCAAGTCAGTACTCCGGTGAACAAGCAAATAGAGGAGCACTGTAGACGAGAGGCTATGCGCGCGTACCTGATAATGAGGAGGGGAGGGGCTTATATAGCCGGGGAAAAGGACCAAGTCTGACCCGTGTCAGGATTCTCTGACTTGGTGTCAGGATTCTCTGACGGGATCAGGGACTATTGTATGCTTATGTCGATTTGTAGCCAACATTCCTTGTCGCATACTGTTTGTCTTATGTGAGAACAAAGACAGGTTTCTGTACGTCTCTGACAGCGCCGCCTGACACCAACGGCGCGACAGGACGGCGTGCCAGGGAGTGTCAGTTCACACGAGTGGTGACAGCCTGTTATCTGCAGCTGGTGCAGGTGTATTTTGTCGTTATCCCTGGGTGATTTTGGGAGAGAGTGCCCGAGTGGGCGCCGGGCGTGCAAGCCTGGGGGACTATGTATGTGAAGAGTTGCCGGGCGGATGCACCCGAACAATTAGGCGTGTAGCACTTCTATGGCTGGGCGGATGCACCCGACTAAACGAGGTATAATAACCTTATGATGGCCGGCCAGGATTGACCGGCCGGATGAACCGCTACACCTATTCTGACCGGCCGCCTTGAGTCCGACCGGCCGCCTTGAGTCCGACCGGCCGGTATAGACCCTGGGACCGGCTAGGGGGTGTCAAGCTGGCTATCCGTACAATGACATGGACCCTGAAGTTGGCCAGGCCATGTTGCCACGTTGCCTGTTCATACGGTGACAAAGATAGGGCGGGATCATTGATTATTTATATGCAACACATGTTGTGATTGTTGTATTACTGTTGTATCCTAGATGTATCATGCATGCTTATATTTCTTCTTGTTAATTGATGCACTTCAGGCTAGAACATGGTAAACCAAATGCATAAAATTACAATTGGACAACTTTCTTGCAAATGCAAATTGTTTTAGTGGCTGCTGAATTATATGTAGATGGACCCTTTGTCCCACTAAGATGATGGTGAAACATTAGCAGTTTGTACCGGCTTCTTTCCACCTCAACTGTGCTTGACTTGCTAGTGAGAATGATGTGTTGGATGCAGCACGCTCAGGCTACTTCGGTAGTAATGTACGTGTTGGAGGCGCCATAATTATCACAGAAAGGATGCAGGGGTTCACGCCAATTTGATGGGCTAAAACGCACATTGATTGGTAATTTGTAGTTTGCATTTTGTGTAATTGCAGATTGCAGTGGTGTATTTTCTTTTCGGCATTAAGTAGTTATTTAACTTGCAGTTCATTGTACGATATTCACTTTGTTGTTTACATTATTGGCATTCATCATGATGCTTGGACCTGCTCAATTTTCTCTGCTGACTGTTTCTTCCTTGATACTCTACGGCCACAAGCAGAAACATAGGTTCAGGTAGGTAAGATCTAACCAAATCTAGATGGAAGCTCTGAGGATATTTCACAATGTTTTTTTGAGGATTTCAAACATTTTTGTCATTACCAATTTTTCTCGTTAGCTGTATATACGTTTTGCTAGCGTTTCCTTTCTGCATTTTATTGTTTGTGTTAGCATTTACTTATCACTAGCAGTATAAAGATTTCCATTTGGTAGCTAGTAAGTTGAATTTCTGTTATTGTTTCATACAACGAAGAATTTTAATAGTAATCTATCCGAAAACCCATGTGGTTGTTGAGTGGCTGGTTGACTTAGCCACATTGTCCATCTCCTACTACATACACAACAAGACTAGACCACAACCACTAAGACCTATAGTAGGACAAAAGAGAGAAATCACAGTCATCCCTCAAGGCTTCGTTGCTCTTCCAAAATCTTTCATGGTCCCAAATTCTTCCTCAAACTTTGACCTTCCTATTTCCAAAGAAAGTTAACTGATAAATGTAGCACCTCATATCCTATTTCCCATTACGTCTCTCATACTTGTCTCCATAGCATTCTTCTTTTATTTCTACTTTCAACTCTATTATAATTTCCTAGACAACTTGAGAAGTTCATCTGATCCAAGGTGGGGCTAGACTAAGATGACCCGACAGCCTTGCATTCTAACAATACTTGGCAATTAGCATCAACAATGCCTTTCTTGACACCACTGAAGGTATTTCAAATTAGTTAAAATCTAAGTTGGCAACCTAAGGGAATCTATGATATTGATTATCTTGACACTTTTTTCTCCTATAACAAAGATTGACAACAATGTTCCAATACTTAATCTGCTATAAAGAAATACAATAATATTTACTGGAAAGAATGACTTACAGCATCTAGATCAACAATGGCAGTTGAAACTTCAACATCTTTCAAGGAAAATTGAGACCCTTGAGCAACAATGTCACCGTTTATAGCAATACAAGAACATCCATCTGTTAGAAGAAGATGCTAAATGAAAAAAGAGGATTGAGTGTAATTCTCTGTTGTAGAGCAAAATGTTCCACACCAAAAAAACCAAGAACAAAATCAAATTGCAAGAAAACATTGATCAAATCAAACTACGATCTGCAATGATGTGTAGACAGAACATGAAACATTAAAAGGTGGAGAAATTGTGAGTGAATAGGCAAACTATTCTCTCTAAGTATAAGAAAAATATATAATGCTTTAGAAAGTGGCATTCCTCACTGAAATATAAATAAACCAATAAGCTAAATGGGAAAAAGGTAATCGCAAACCTCTGGCAAACCCATCTAATCTTTTTCTAAGTTAATGCTTGATAAAGTCAATTAAAATAGCAGCAAGTAGAAAAACAATGATTAATGAACTATAAGATACATAGTAATTCGCAAGTAAATTGGTCCGTATATCATAGTGCAATTATTTGGAGAACCACGCCCTCCTTACGAGCAGGAGGGTTCCATGGCTAGAAGATCATTTTAAAATTATTTGAGCTATCATTTGATTCAGCTAGAATCCTGATTGTCATATTTCGGGCACACAATTATTTTTCCAAGTTTTATTGGCATAAGCCAACTCAACATGAGTAGGTTCAACATTATATACAAGTGTCAAGCTTTGACACTGAAAAAAGTCATAACAAAAATGATATTCAATTAAAAGAAAATCAACACAATCAGTGTCTTCAACCACCATTGTCTCTGCCTTCATGAAATACACAGATAGTCATCCATGTGAACTGACAGAAGAGAGCCCATAGATAATATCAAAAGAAAATCAAAGTATCTTGTAGTTAAGTAGTCAAATTACAGTAGGTCAATAGATAACAGGGTCAAAATTGGTAACCAACTCTAGCCCCACCTGCCATATCCAAGCTAATAAATAAATCTACGAACAACCTTACCAAGTTCCAGATCTTCATCATATAGTAATGTTCTTTGCAGTTAGTAGTTCAAGTATTCCTAAAGCTAATGACGCTGACATTGATTGACTGCTATGGATGAGAATAGGAGATAAAACCATTTCTAGTCAATATTTTAGATTACATTGTTGTTCTTCACTTCCTTGACTATTCCTGGTTAATATTTTAGTTTACTTTGATGTTCTTCCCTTCCTCTTTTTTTTCCTTTGTCAACCACTAGAATGTTAGCATTTTGCATCCATCAGAAAAATGCTGAAGGATGTAAATCTGTGCATAGATCCAGTTTAGGACATAGTAAAAGCAGATACCAAAAAAAATTTATTAAGTAATTTTAACAAACAACATCACCAGAAAAAACAGGGAATAGAGAAATTAGATATCAGGAAGATATCACACACCATAATAAAGGCGACCACCATCACATCCTTGGTGATTACTGTACACATAAACACCTCCACAAAAACGAGTTGCATTTCTTATTGCATCCATTCGAAGATTAAGCTTTCTTAGTTGATGGTGGCTTCCACTAGCATTAGTAAAAATTTCAACACCATTCAATGCTAATGCAATTCGAGGACCATTAGCCGTAAAAAGTTCTTCACATGTTTCAGCAGCAACAGATCTGATAAAAAACCATGACAGAAACTAAACAATTTAGCAGTAAGCAGTTGTCTGGTAGATTATATTTTATATGACCAAAATGGTTTCATTACTACTGATTTCATCTAAAAAGCACTGGCTTATGAGATACAGGCTCAAACGATCAGTTTGACTGAGAATATTTAAAGCCAAAAAAGTCAAACCTGATTGTAGTCTGAATAGAGAATTACTTCCCACTGACAAGCTCGACAACATAATAGTTGATTAAATAATGGTATTTTTGACAACAAATACACACCAAACCAAAATCTGGTGGTCAAAATCTGGTATCATATGTGTAGTAACCTAAAATAACATATTGGACCAAAGAAAACAATGCAAAAAAACATGTTTAGTAACTCTTAACAGGAAATAAGGATGGCAATGAACACCCAGTAATCACCAATAATCAGATATCCAGCACCCAACTCATTTAAGTCAATTTAGGTATCCAATTATACTTGTAATTGGATTCAGATCTGATTTGGGTACACTTAAAATTGTAAGCACCCGGAGTATAATAGGTACCCACATATTTTTCTCATTTAAGTCGGGTACACATGGGTGCCCTTATCTTCTAGCCGTTTATGTTGGGTACCAACAGGATTGGTACACTTTTATGACATGAAACACATGCTAAACATAACAGATAGGGTATGTTTAAACAAATACAGGTTTGGGTATTATCCAAAAATGTTGGTACTTGACCCGCTGTTGTTCCTAAATGGAAATAAAGTCAACTTGATTGGCTGTCACCCTAAATGGAAGCAATTACTTAGTTTGCTAACGTGTAGTAGACACAAAAAGGAGTGACTTGATCAATTCCCTTTACTGATTAGTGATATATATGCAAAAGATATACTGATAAGACGAGATATTGGTATATGGCCAAAGAGAAGAGAAATACGCTTTGTAGCTCTTAAATCTAAATTCCAGGTTTTAACTCATAGTCAATCGTCACACAGGTGCTGGAGTCTCTTTGTTACTAAGGGTGTCACAGATTGAGAAAGGTAAATTGAGAAGCTTAAGACTGAAGTAAGCATTATAATAAGAATGCATTTAGTACTAAAAGGCTTACTCTTAGAAAGTCATAGGAATTTTAGGATAAGAAAGAGCTGAAGTAGTCAAATCGATTATTTTGAATGGAAGCAATATTCTTAAAAAATGTACATGTAATCTTCACAGCTGAAACAAAAGAAGATGCAACACGCCTAGGCTTTCTTTCCATGACTTGACTGCTGCTCGGAATGGAAAGATGAGAGTAGATTATACAGCATTATGAGCTCCCATATTAAAAACTGGGGTAGAGATTACCCCAATAGCTGCTGCTAAGACTTCTTGAAGTACTTCTCATAAATGTAGAACTGCCCCATCATCATGACCTCCCTTTCAGTTCTACTTGGTCAATCAACAACAGAAATTAGCCACAGTAGAAATCATATGTGGGGACAACTCTAGACCAAGCTGGAATTGGTCACAAAGCCACGAACTACCATGCATTCTACAACACTGGATCTAATGCATTGCTAGTACTCGCTGCAATTGAGAAGCCTCGCTGCAGTTGAATCAATAACAAGAATAGGTGGTGGCCAGATGGCCCAGATCCGAAGAAAGAAACCATGGCTCGAGCACAGAGCACAGTACAGCCTGCAATGGGGAAGAGGATGTGTGGGAGGTCTTAGGAATTGGCTGCTCCTAGACAACATTGATTAGGGATTAATTCTGGGGGCTAACCCATCAGCTAGTCCCCTCTACCTATATATTATTTTATTATCAGATTATATTTAGTTCTTTCCTATGCTCATTTATATTGTCATCATCGATCCATGACAGTTGAAGTGCATTTTAGCATCATTTCTATGGCTATCTGATATTCATGATCTTTTAATCAGGAAACTCAGCTTTCTACCATTAAAATACATACTTCTCCCATCAAGGAATTCCAAATTGTACAATATAAAGAAAAACATCTTTTGGACAAACAATCTCCAAATTGAACCAAGCAATGGCCAGACATGTAATGAAACTTTAAAATTATAATAAATACCCAATAGTTCCAGTTAAGTAAGTATTGATCATAGATAAACCAAGTATTTACAAAGGAGTGACAGTTTAGCATCATGAATGAATCTTTTATTAATAATCATTCTCTATAGACTGAATTTTCATGGTTCATCATAAAAAGTACAACTTTTAAGTGTATAAAACCAGGAGAGGACGTTTGAAATAACACTGAGAAAATTGCTGAAATAAAATATTTTTGACTATAACCTATGATTTAGCAAGGAGATGTTACATTATAAAATAACAACAACTACATGTATAATCAAGGGAAAAAAACAAAAATATAAACATCATGCCTACTTGATTAAGAATCATCTACAAGCTACTTACACATCTAAAAGCTGAATATAGCCATAGCCAAATGGCGCCGACTGTTGTGATAGGGACTCAGAAATATCTATGGGGATTTGGAACTCAATTAGTTTGTCCTTAGAAGTCCAAGCAGAGAACCAACGAAATTCCCTGTAATTTCCATCATTTGCAAGGCACATCTTTGGTCGGATCATCAGTATTCTTCGGTTCAAGCAGAAAACTTGGCAATTGTATCTAACACCACCGTGAATAATTGGCATACCAATGCTACACAATATGTTTTCAGTCCAATCCCCTAGAAGAATATCTTTTAAGCATTCCCATCTGCAGACAATTGTATAAATTTGATTAGTTAAAAAGGAAGAAGATTTATAAGCACAGTAAATCCACTATGCAATTTTGTCCAGTAAAACCAATCGTCTCTAAAACAATTTCTGATCGTTCATTTTATCAACTATTAACTAAATAAATATGTAAGCTACTTAACGTTTCACTCATGCAGTGAGGTACAAAAAAATCTTGTATAGCTTTTCATAGTCACAAACAGTGTTGATCAAGTCATTTTATGTTAACTAAATAAATATGTAAGCTACTTAATATTTCACTCATGCAGTGAGGTACCAAAAAATCTTGAATAGCTTTTCATAGTCACAAGTAGACCCGACCACGGTTCGGAACCGACGGTTCGACGGTTCGGAACCGCCGGTTCGACGGTTCATGGGAGGTCGACCCTTAACCTTAACCGCCCAAGACGGTTACGGTTCACGATTCGGAACCGCCGGTTCACGGTCCTGTTCACGGTTCGCCACGGTTCGGCACGGTTCAAGATTATTATATTAAAAAAATTAAAAATTAAAATAAAAAAAATAAATTTTATTAAAAAAGGGCTTGCACTTATATAAGTTGCCTACGTATCCCCTTAGGGTATAGGGGAATCAAAGCCCACGTAGTTCTTTTACATTTTTACCCTTTTACATTTTTACATTTCTCACTCACTTGTATTTCCTCCCGTTCCCGTTGTATTTGTTCCTTCGGTATCAAATTCTTCGGCTTCGTCTTCTGAAAGTTGCATTCCTTGGATTCGCTTTTCGGCTCTGGTCCAATCATCAAGTAATGCTTGAGCTTCCAATGAGTCGGGAGACATGGTTGATCGTCGTTCATCTAATATGTTGCCGCCGGCACTGAACGTCTGCTCCACAGCAACAGTCGACACTGGAGAAGCTAAAATTTCTTTTACGATCACGGAGAGAACGGGAAAGCTTTGAGCCTTCTGTGACCACCACTTCAAGATGTCGAAGTCTTCGCTATCTGCTTCATTAAAATCAAAAGAAGTCGTAAAATAATTCTCAAGTTCCTGTGTGGAACTTGAGGATCCTCGTGGACGTTTCGTCCGTTCTTTTAATAAAAGTTGGGCTTTTGTAAGTTTTAAATTAGTAGTAGTAGGTTGTTGTGTTTCAGAAATATTAGTTTGTGTTCCATATTTAACATAATATTGATTATAAAGATCATATAAATAATTCTAATATTATATACAATATTAGCTGGATCCGGAGAGGAAGAATCCTTAATAGGAATTAATGCGTCATAATATAAAGTTAGCATTTCTTGTAAAACTTCTAATTTAAATCTAGGATCTAAAGCAAATGCAATTAAATAAATTTCAGGAATTAAATAAAAATATTTTTCCCATTTAGTTTTCATAGCTATTATACATAAAGTTAAAGCTTCATCATTTACATGTTCATTTAATATTAATACTATACTACAAAAATTTACTAAAATTAAATGAGCAGTAGGATAATAAACACCAGAAAGTTGTTCAGTTCTATCGTTAAAAACTTTTAAAATTTCACAAATACTACTACAAATATTCCATTGTTGTGAAAATAAATATATATTGGTATTACTATTTTGTGCAAAAAATAAACATAATAAATCTTTATATTGAAAAGAATCTTGTAATAATTGATATGTTGAATTCCAACGTGTTGGAACATCACGTGGAAATTTTTTTGGTCGCATTCCATTAGCTTTACAAAATCTACCCCATTGTTTCATCATAGATGGATGAGACCATAAATATGAAATTGCGGTTCTAATTGGTTGAATATAATTTTGTAAAAGTTTTAATCCATCTTGAACACATAAGTTTAAAATATGGCATACACAACGAATATGAAAAAATAAACCACCAATGACAGGTTGACAAATAAATTTTAATTCATCTATTGAAGCGGTATTAGAACTAGCATTGTCTAATGATATTGAAAAGATTTGATGAGTCAATCCATATTCTTCTAAAACTATGTGTAATAATTGTGCAATGTTATGAGCAGTGTGTGATTCATCAAAAACTCTATAAGCTAATAATCTCTTTTGAAGGATCCAAGAGTTATCAATCCAATGGCATGTTATACCCATATAAGAATGAGTTTGCCAATGATCACTCCAAATATCGGAACATAAAGAAACTTTATTATTTAATTTACTAAATTCTTCAATTAAATTCTTTTTTCCTTGTTTTACTAATCTTTTAATTGTACGAGTTAGTGTAGTCCTAGGTACACGTTTAGCAGCAGGATTAAGAGATTCTTTACACAAATCTTCAAATGTGCATTTAGCTCCAAAACTAAAAGAAAGATGTTCTACGGAAACAAATTTAGCTAATGATTCTCTTAATTTATTATCTGAATATAAAAATAAACCAGAATCAGTACTACTACCGCTAGAAAATCTAGATAATTGTGTTTGAGAGCGGTCAAGCCCATATTCCGTCGGGTGCTTCGTTTCTACATGTCGTTTCAACGACCCATAGCCGCCGCCGGCTTGGAATTTGTAGGAAGCATTACAATGCTTGCATTTTGCACGCATTTCTCCCGACGGAAGTGTGACTTTCTCAAAATGTTTAGTAAAAATAGACGATTTTAAAGGAGCATTATCCCGAACCTTAGAAGTAATCGCATCGGTACTTCCTTGCGTTTCGGGGATCGGAGGGCATTGGGGCTGAGCCTCGGTCTCATCATCGGTGGATTGAATTTGAAGGTTGGGATCCTCGTATGCAATTTCTTTTCCCCTCAGAGATCGAGATGATGAAGCTCCGCGTCCGCCTCCGTGACCTCCTTCCATTATCGTCGACGTCGATGAAGAACGTGAAGAGAAGTTGAGAGTTAGAGAGTGAGAATGAGAGATTGAGAGAAGAGAAGTTTTGTGAGTGAAAATGATGAAATGAGCTCCCTATTTATAGAGTTCGGATCATAACGGTCACTAAATCCTAGCCATTGATCAAAAAACGGTCAAATGATCTCATCCGTCCAAAAAAAAAAACAAAAAAAAAAAACTCAAACGGCACTGAACCGGCGGTTAACCGCCGGTTCAGTGCCGTTGGAACCGGCGGTTAACCGCCGGTTCACGGGTTCTGGCGCCCGGAACCGGAACCGGCCCGGCACGGCGGTTAACCGCCGGTTCAGTGCCGTTGGAACCGGCGGTTAACCGCCGGTTCACGGGTTCTGGCGCCCGGAACCGGAACCGGCCCGGCATCTTGCCGGGCCGGTTCCGGTTCGGCCCGGCGAACCGGGTCAACGGGCCAACCGGCCCGTTGACCCGGGCCGGGTCCGGGCTGGACCCGGCCCGTGGTCGGGTCTAGTCACAAGCAGTGTTGATTAAGTCAATTTATGTTAGCACGACTTCAAAAATACTTGGTTAGCTGACTGGGATATGGCAATTCAAAAAATTTTATCAATCTAACTTGAAAATGGTCACTACTCACTAGAACGATTGACCTACTAGTTAAGTTTAGCACTTTGGAAACTCCTACAAGCAGCAACGTCCACTTAATTTGGAATTAGGTTCCACCTGAAGAAGGCAGAATCCTTAATTGACATCCACCATATAAGTTTTCCAACAACAATTCTTCGTAGAAAGTAGAGAGACCTTTTAAATTTTAATCATCTTTAGTCATTACATGTTCTCAACATTCAATTAGGTATCATGTTTTATGACACCATTTCACTTAGATCAATATTACAAATCAATGTCTCATTAAATAGCAATTCACATGTTCTATTCCTTTAGTTATTTATACAACTGTACGACATTGAAAGAAGATCTATTTATTCCAAACTTGATAATGAAATCAAGGAACTTGGTAACAGTAGCATAGGTTATTATCTTTTTTTATTTAAAAATTTTCTGACATTTTCATAAGTTTCACTCTATCTTATACTAACAAATGGTTCATTCTTGAATATGAAAAAGACTATATGTATATTACAAAAGTGAGTCAAAACACTTTTTACACATATCAGAGTAATAAATTCAATTGGTCAAAATAATCAAGAGGTCCTAATCAATGATATTAGTACTTAGATTTATTGTACCTACAATAAAATATCAGTTCAGCCATCATCATGTAGCTAAACAAAAAATTCTTCTCAATTTTGTGGGGTAATTTCCTTTATTACAACCTTGGATGTCGAGAACAGAATTGTTCTATCAAATGGTTATTATTACCCTGCGACATGAATCAGCAACAGAATAAAACATAAAAAAATGAAATATAACTACCCCCAAATGCAATTACATGTAACCAAGAACTACGATCCTACAAAGATAGAGGACTCACGCATGGGTAACTGTGTCCTGTTCTAGAAAATGATCTTCACAACCATAACCAGTAATTTCGAGCTCTGGGCCAATCCTGATAACAGCTCCTTCTTCTTTAGCCCTGGCGATTGATTCTTTGATATTCCGCAAATTGGTATCGAAATCCATGGCCCATTGATTTAGGTTACATGTTGCTACCTTCAACAGCCTCATTTTGAATTTCTTCAACCTGTAGGCAAATCCTAATCAGAGACAACAACAAAAAAGTCTAACGAGGTGATATAACAGAGAATAAAATTGTACCACGAAAAATCTGATAGGGCGAAAAAACTGAGGAATACGATTAACAGTTTCCCAGGTCAATAGAGGTGTCGATTCGAACCTCACCGCGGTAGGGAGGAGGAGAAGGTGTCAGAGGAAGACGGTAGGTGTAGGGTTCTGGCGGGGGTACGTAGGGAAGCGAGGAAGTGATGGATCGATACTCACCGCTCTGAGAAGGGGGTGTTGGGTGGAGAGCGCGTAGCCCTATCGGAGGCGAAGGCAGCCGGCGGTTCCGAGCCGCTTGTCCTTCTCCTCGCGGCGGCAGTAGCGGCGAGCGAAGCAAGGCCCGGGTGGGACTTTGCGTCCTGGACGGGAAGCGCCTTGTCGTTCTACTCGCGGCGGCCGTATCGACGAGCGAAGCAAGGCGCGGGTGGGACTTAGCGTCCTGGACCCGTTTAAGAAGAAATTCTACCGGAACGGGAATTAGCGTCCTGGACCCGTTTAGCGTCGTGGACGGGAAGCACTTTTGACTCAGATCCTCTTACCCGAACTCTCTCAGTCCCCGTGTCTCATGCACGTCGGGATAAAAAATTTACAAATGTAAAATGTTGCGACGAAGTACAAAGCAGCTGACCCAATATCAACCTCGCAAATCACTATTTTCGCCCTTCACTAAAAATCGTCTCCTCGCTGCGTGCATGTTTTTGTCCTTCGCTCTAAAAATCATCTCCTCGTGGTAAAGACGAAGACGTCGTCGCCGTATGTTTTTTCGCCATTCTCTTGCTCTAAATACATCTCCTCGCAGTGACGACGAAGCTCGAGATCTCGTCCTTCTCTTGCCGCAAAACCTAACCTTCCGTCCCCTACCTTTGTGCAGAACTTCTTCAGCTACACTACGAGGTAATTCTTTTTTTATATCCCTAATTATCAAGATGACATAGAATAGTATATTCACTTCATTGATCATAATGCAACTAAGTTAAAAGGTAATACTAGGATAATTAATGATTTCTTTATCATATAATTATTCAATGCTCCAATTCTATTTTATTGTTGCTCCATAAGTTCTTTTTGCCACCTAGTATTAAGATATATATTTCTTGGTTATTTTTTTCTTCAGATCAAAATAATTATTATGGAGTTGTCGTTATTTGAATCGACAAATTATCATGGGTTGAATTTTGATGCAAATGAAGAGTGTCGGGATAGTGATCGGCGTGATGTTATTGATGAGGGCAATAATAATGAAAAAGATAAATCGAGTACGGACTCTATCATGTTATCGATGAGTTATCACCCATCTATCACAGAAGAAATGATGTCAAAATAAGTATGAAATTTAAGAGAGAAGAGGAAGCTTATGAATTTTATTTAAAATATGTTAAAGTTAGTTTTGACATAAGAAGGTGTAAAAGCTACAATGATAAATCGGGCAAATTAGTTGACAAAATTTTTTGTTATAGTGCGCAAGTACAAGGGGAAAGGGCAAATAAGATATTTATGTGAAATCAAGTCATCCTGAAATAAGGTTTGGATGTGAGGCTAAAATGAAGATTAGTTGCTGAAAAAATGACAACTTAATTATAGAGCAATTTGTTAAAGAACATAAAAGTCCAAACAAAACTCACCTCTATAGATGTTATAGGAATATATCCTCTTATGCGGTGATACAGATTGAGATGGCAAGTGATGTGAGAATCTCTCCAAAAGCATCTCGTGATCTTATGGTGAGATAAGTAGGTGGGAGGGAGAATTTAGGTTTTATTCATGAAGATTATAAAAATTACTTGCTATTCAAAAGAATACGAAATATGAGAGTTGGGTATACAAGAGATGTATTGAAATATTTGTAAAAAATATATTTTGATGATCATAATTTTTTTATGTTGTTCAAGTTAATAGAGATGATTTGATCACTAATATTTTTTGGTGTGATGTTAAAATGAGAGTTGATTATGAAAATTTTTGGAGATGTTGTTTGCTTTGACACAACCTACAAAAAGAACAATAAAAGTCGTCCAATTGCATTGTTGGTAGGTGTTAAGCATCATAAGCAAACCATTATTTGATGAAACTTCTTTAACGTTTGAGTGGTTGTTTGATACATTTACCAAAGTTATATGTGAGAAAAAATTAACAACTATTCTTACGGATAAAGATGTAGCAATGACAGGCATTAGCTTCCATGTTTAGTGCATCCAATTGAAATTTTAAAGCATGCAAGTTGTATTTATATTCTTGAGGCATATAAGTGTTTTAAACAAGAATGATACAAATCTCATGATTCTAGTGTAGAAATTTGTGAGGATGTTGGATCACATATAACATATAAAGTTATTTCATACAAAAAGGGTTACCATCATATAGTTAAACTTATTCATCGAGTCAAAAAATTGAGTATAGCTGCAAAAAATATGAATTTGCTAGGATTTTGTATTCTCATATTATGAAATATTTACGATGAAAAATATTATGAAGATCCCAAGTGAATACATATTGAAAAGGTGGTCACGAAAAGTTAAAGGTGGATATACTTTGGAATTATTGATTTGGATCCAAAAAATACTTAACAATATGTGACATAAAGAATTGGGTGAGTTGTATGTTCAATTGGTTACCAAGGCTGCCGAGAGGGAAGACACTTATAAGGTTGTTAAAGATGATTTGTTGAGTATGTTTCAAATAGTGGATGAGAAGTTACAAGTTAATGAATCCATTGTTGAACAGTCAATTGAAACAAAGTTTGAAATTGGTGAAGGAAACTCTCTTGGAGTTAAAGGAATTAAAACGAAGAAGAAAACGATTCAAGTAAGAGGTTGAAAGGTGACTTAGAAAAGATTTCAAGGAAAAGGAAAGTAGTGAGAAAAACCAACCAAACTTCAATAATTGTTAATGTTTCGTCCCCATTCTTACTAGAGTGTTATATATATTTGAATGTATTTTTTGTCATTACATTTGAGAAAGCATATAGAATTATATCATTCTAATTTTTTTATATAAAAGGCTATAGATGAGCATTATGGAAGTATACATAGTTGTCCTAGTGTAGAATGTCAACGGATGATCAATCAAGTTAAGGATCGTTTTGGTCATGCCCCTGGAGGAGCCGTTAGTCCGATAGAAAATCGGACAGCACATCTCTTGTACGACGGACAATTTGAAGCAATGAATCACGACGGGAAGGGACTGACTGCTAGGGGCTCTCTGGACGACTCCAAATATATCAACCTGAAAATAAAAACAAGACTAACAGCGATGAGATCAGATGAACTCAGCAAGTATATAAACTGATATACATAGTAAGTTATACTAGTAGTAAGAGTCAAACTGATACAATCTCGAGTGTAGAAGTAGAAAATGTTAAACTGGAATACTGAATAGATGATACATACCAGAGTCAGACTAACCTGACGATATATAGGTTCAAATACCCCCAATACTCCTCCGCGGGCAAACTCATATCATACGAGTAATGTAGGGTCACCGGACCCTATGTAAACATAACTACTAAATGTGCAAGTCAAACATATGCAGTAATCACAACTCAAACTAATGCAGCAAGCACAAGCAAATGAAACAATGCAACATATGCGCATGATTGTAATGGCATGTGTCACCCTCTGTACGCACTTTGGTTACCGCTACATAGGGTAGCCAAGATGATAGGACAACCTAGCACCTATGGCTATTTATCCCAAAACACCTGTGGGGATGCATGAAAAGTCAACGCACCTATGGCTATGAACAAAATATGAAAAACCAACGCACATGGGTTATGTACAATGCATAAAAAACCAGCGCACCTGAGGCTATGCACAATGCATGAAAAGTCAACACACCTGGGGTTATACACAGAAACCAGGGCATGTCTGACGACCCGTCTCCACCATTCGGGAGCTAAGGGTCGCCTACATATGCCCTACACCTCTGACATAGCTGACGGCCCGTGCTTAACCACTAGGGAGCCAAGAGTCATCCGCGCACACACAAAACAGAGATGATGCATGACACTATCTCATGCATGACACTATCTCATGCAATGTCCTCTAGCTAATCCTTCAATCATTAACATGATATGCAGAGGTCCAATAAAAACATGCATCATATCCTAGCTCTAGTGCTAGGTATAAGATATCCTATCATTGATCTAAAATACACAACAACATATGTGGCAATAAAGAGTAAGGAAGTCCAACCTCGAAATAGTATAGAAATAAAATTAATCATCTAATCGAGCAGCTAATATCAACGTATATAAAAGCAGACAATAAGTATAACTCTACTGTTATTCATAACCAATTATACATAAAACTGTGACAATATCTAAATAGATAAGTCAGAAGTACTTGCCTCCAAAGTAAGTGATTGTAATAGCAGAGAACCCCCCCCCCCATTTAAATAATCTGTAGCAAAATATATCAATGTTTTGTATCATAGGCACGATTTAATTTAGCTATTTATACAATAGTAAATAACTAATTAATTATTAATTCGTATTAGTAGTATTCCTAACATAATCCGTAGCACAAATCGAGCAACCACATATCACATAACACACAACCTCATGTTTCAAGCTCAAATATAAAACTCTCTCGATTCAATCAAACCACAACCACGTCCCAAGATCCAAACCAACACTTAATCTACAACGAAATCTAAAACACCATCCCAAATCAGTGGCTCACGGTAAGGTATCAAGTCCATGAAGTGGTAGGGTATCAAGGGTCCATGGAGTTATGCTCTAAAGCTTCTCATGAAGCAAGCTCAAGGCAAGAAACTATAGCTAAGCAAACATCACTCCAAGCCAACACTTCTAGTAACTCCTGCCTAAATTTCTGCTCACAGCAGAACCAACACCAAGCAACCACTAACTTGGAAAAGGGCACAACAGTTGGGAACTCATGGCTAGGGGAATCAAAGAACAAACAAAGGACACTAACATTAGAAATCAACTAATATTAAACCTAACCAAAGATGAATTCCCAAAGGTTTAACTCATGGCAAGATGAAAAACCAACTAAGAATGGAATTCTTTCTAAAAGATAGAATTCCCATTCCAACAAAAGGTAATGAAACCCATCCAAACTTCCATAACATCTTCAAAAATCCATAAAGAAACTCACTCCTCTTCACTGATTGGATAGAAAACCAACACAAAGGTAAGGATCCATTCTTGTGATTCATGGCATCAAAAGAACCCAAAAATCTGATTGAAACTCTTGGCAAATCAAGCCCAAAACCGTAGCAAATTCAAACTGAGCATGATCCAGATTCACAACTAACTTCGGTTCATCAATCTCATCCAAATCAGAAACCATCGAAGATCTAAGTCCTTACCTAAGTGATGGTCGGAAGCACCTCCCTGCTTGAATTTCGATTAGCTCCGTACCCTTGGTGAACTGCCTCGTCTCCGGCAGTCCTCATAACCTCTTATCAGAGCAAGTGCAGGCACACCTCTGGATCAGCCACAGAAGTAGAGATCGCCAACAAATAGGGGGAAATACCAATTGAAGTAAAAAATCAAGCGAAATGGTGAAAGCTTACCAAGGTGAGTGCAACAGGCCAACCAGATCAAACTCCTGCCCTATCGTCGACCATGCCTTACCGTGTACGAATCCTTTCCTAGTCCCATTGCCTTCGATCGGTGGAAGGACCAAACCTTTGTTGAGATTTTAGTCTAGGCACAACGACAAATGTCGCCCTCTCAGATCAGATCAGAACTTACCAAGGAGAGGTGGGGAAGAAGAAGATGGGAAGAAGGGAGCGACTTCTTCTGTCTTCAATCGGCAATGAGGATGAGCAGAGAAGAATAGGAAGAGAGGTCTCTAAGTGAGTGATTCTTTTGTAGAAAACCCCTCAAGCTCCACCAGTATCCTGTCCACTCGGTCATTCAGGAGAAGTGATGACAGAGTGCGGACAGTGTCACAGCTCTACCCACTCGGCTGACACATTATCGCATGTCTCAGTGGCTTGACTGGTGTTAGGGGGTGACTATGTCATTGTATCATATGCATATGATGCATTGTGCATTTGGATTGTGATTGCTGTACTTGTTTGACATACACATACAGGGTATACCATTTGTGTGGTTTGATGACTCTGCACTTGCTTGTATGGTACGAGTCATTTTATGATCAGGATAGACTAATTTCTAGTATGTATAGTCTTTTGTTACTTCAGTTATGCATATTTCTAATACTTTTGCTAAGACTGTATCATGTTTTTTCTGTATAGCTTATTCAACTATTGTTCTGCTAAGCATATACCCGCGGAGTTCACTTGGACTCACCACCCGTCACAATGCTTTTTTATTTTCAGGTTGATAGCTCATCGGAGGAGCCCAGTTGCCGGTCTCGGATCCCCACAACTCTATTTGGATGTGTGCTTCTGCCTGTTTTGTTTCTTTTTATAGTATGGTCTATATTTTGTATTCGTTTCGATACCGTGAGCTTGTATTTGATTTATTCATGCGGTATTGTATTTTTGAGTTCTTTGTTGGACTTTGTGATGTGGTTTTACTGTGTGCCTGCCCTGGGGGCAGCTTAGGTGAGTTTTTACGATGTTTAGTATTGCGATGACATTATTTCCATATTATATATATCTGCTTTGAGGCCTGATGCCAATTATACTGCGTGGGTGTTTGTGTGTATGTGTAAATTGTCCGCCAGACAGAGGAGATACTGTCTGATTTTATATTGGATTAGTGGCTCCGATGGTCTCGGGGCGTGACATGCATCGAGGCAGACATAGACCTCACTAGCAAGCAGAGTGACCTGTGACACCATAAATTTGGCAACACCCAAGATAGCGATTGGGACTGGGCGCAACTGACTGCCTAGGCAGGCAACACTGGGGCAAGCAGGCGTGTAGGCACCACTAGGGCAGGCGGACGCAGCTGATAAGACATCACTAGAAGCTGCCATGTCTACGGTTGGACAAAGTTTGAATTAGAAGAATGTTGGTGACCACCACGAGAGTTTGAATACAGGGTACGTGAATTTCCTGTTGGAGCCATAAGAGGAGTCACTGGCATCGAAGATGAAGATGGTGTTGAAATTTCTAATTGAGTCTCATAGCTGAGGAGTGTTGGAGATCGGTGCGTACAGCTAGTGGGGGGTGAATAGCATGTTGACCCAATGCGTCGGTTTTCTTCCTACACATGTTAGCAAGCGCAAGCGGAAATATAAACTACAAATAGTAACAATGCAAACACATATTGTCTACGTGGTTCAGAGATAAAGCTCCAACTCCACGGCATGTCCTTGACGTGGACGATCCCTATCCGTCGGTGGATTAGACCCCAGAAGACCTCCGGTTAGCTCTTGTAGCTCCTTGTGGGTGGAGAAACCTCACCACGATCCTTGCAACAAACCCTGAGCACCAAGACTACTAATTGGCCTTTAACCAAAGCCAAATTCATCAACCCTAGCCAGTCAAACCAAGCTCCCTTAAATAGAGCTCGTGGCTGAACTAGCCGTTACCAGTCAACTGGTGCCAACACCAGTCAACTGGTTCCAATTGAATCCGAACGCTACAGCCTAATGTTCGAATTCCAGCCGACATCAGTCGACTGATCTTTCTATACCCTACACCAGTCGACTGCTACAAGCCGCAGTCGACTGCCCAAACCCTAAACCAAGGGTTTTCCTTCCCAAGTACAATCCTCTCAGCACTCAGACCCTCACGACTCAGCTGACTCTTCATTTAGCAGCCTCGACCTGCTGCCTTCAAGCTTTCTTCGACTTTGGCTCTCGTCCCTCGGATGCATACGAGCCCATGACTCATCCTCATGTCATCCTTCGCGTATGCCTCAAAGTGCACTTCCCTCGGCTCATCGTTCCTGCTTTGTCCATGGTCCCTCGGATATATATAAGCCCACGGCTTGTCTCTTCATGTCATCCTTCACCGGACCCGAAGTCGTCCAGCTAAACCTATATGTATCCTGCAAACCTGTACACTCACATACACATATCAAATACAAGGGTAAACCTAACTTAAATCCTTTGCCCAAACATCAAAACACACGGTCACTCCGGGCCATAGATTGCTCCAACAATCTCTCTCTTTTTGATGTTTGACAATCCGTTTAAGTTAGGAAAAACAAATAGCAAATACAATGCTAAATAAACATTTGAACTTACGTTGTCAAGGCTTCACTTTGGACTTATACCGCCAATGCATAATGTAATGTAAATATGCATAGATCCTATCACAAGACATCCCCACACCTAAACTCCCTAAGAGTTAGGTTTTTTACCAAAATGGGCTTTTTAAGAACCTCTTCAAAGCTCCCCCTATATTAGACTTACAAAGACTTTTTAAGAACCTTTTCAAGTAGACCCGACCACGGTTCGGAACCGATGGTTCGACGGTTCAGAACCGTTGATTCGACGGTTCGTGAGAAGTCGACCCTTAACCTTAACCGCCCAAGCCGGTTACGGTTCACGATTTGGAATTGCCAATTCACAGTTCACCACGGTTTGAGATTATTATATTAAAAAAAATTTAAATTTAAATTTAAAATATAAAATTTATTTTAAAAAAAGGTTTGCACTTATATAAGTTGCCTACGTATCCCCTTAGGGTGTAAGGAAATCAAAGTCCACGTAGTTCTTTTATATTTTTACCCTTTTATAATTTTTATCACTCACTTTCATTTCCTCCTATTCCCGTTGTATTCGTTCCTTCGGTATCAAATTCTTCGACTTCGTATTCTGAAAGTTGCATTCCTTGGATTCTTTTCTCGGCTCTGGTCCAATCGTCTAGTAATGCTTGAGCTTCCAATGAGTCGGGAGACATAGTTGATCGTCATTCATCTAATATGTTGCCCCCGACACTG
This sequence comes from Boesenbergia rotunda, assembly GCA_024364735.1. NCBI lineage: Eukaryota > Viridiplantae > Streptophyta > Magnoliopsida > Zingiberales > Zingiberaceae > Boesenbergia > Boesenbergia rotunda. The sequence goes on from JAGFNQ010009597.1 coordinate 31,426, forward strand.
AACGTCTGCTCCACAGCAACAGTTGACACTGGAGAAGCTAAAATTTCTTTTGCGATCATGGAGAGAACGGGAAAGCTTTGAGTCTTCTGTGACCACCATTTCAAGATATCGAAATCTTCGCTATCTACTTCATTAAAATCAAAAGACGTCATAAAATAATTCTCAAGTTCCTATGTGGAACTTGAGGATCATTATGGATGTTTCGTCGGTTGTTTTAATAAAAGTTGTGCTTTTGTAAGTTTTAAATTAGTACGAGTAGGTTGTTGTGCTTCAGAAATATTAGTTTGTATTCCATATTTAACATAATATTAATTATAAAGATCATATAAATAATTTCTAATATTATATATAATATTAACTGGATCCGGAGAAGAAGAATTTTAATAGGAATTAAAGTGTCATAATATAAAATTAACATTACTTGTAAACTTCTAATTTAAATTTAGGATCTAAAGCAAATGCAATTAAATAAATTTCAGGAATAAAATAAAAATATTTTTCTCATTTAGTTTTCATAACTAATGTGCATAAAGTTAAAGTTTCATTATTGACATTTTCATTTAATATTAATACTATACTACAAAAATTCACTAAAACTAAATGAGCAGTGGGATAATAAACATCGAAAAGTTGTTCAGTTGAATCGTTAAATACTTTTAAATTTTCACAAATATTATTACAAATATTCCATTGTTGTGAAAATAAATATATATTAGTATTACTATTTTGTGCAAAAAATAAACATAATAAATCTTTATATTGAAATGAATATTGTAATAATTGATATGTTGAATTCCAACGTGTTGAAACATCATGTGAAAATTTTTTAGGTCTCATTTCATTAGCTTTACAAAATCTACCTCATTGTTTCATCATAGATGGATGCGACCATAAATATGAAATTGCGATTCTAATTGGTTGAATATAATTTTCTAAAAGTTTTAATCCATCTTGAACACATAAATTTAAAACATGGCATACACAACGAATATGAAAAAATAAACCACCAATAACAGATTGACAAATAAATTTTAGTTCATCTATAGAAGCGGTATTAGAACTAGCATTGTCTAATGATATTGAAAATATTTGATGAGTCAATCCATATTCTTCTAAAATTAAGTGTAATAATTGTGCAATGTTATGAGCAATATGTGATTCATCAAAAACTCTATAAGTTAACAACCTTTTTTGGAGGATCCAAGAGTTATCATTCCAATCGCATATTACACCCATATAAGAATGAGTTTGCCAATGATCACTCCAAATATCGGAACATAAAGAAACTTTATTATTTAATTTACTAAATTCATCAATTAAATTCTTTTTTCCTTGTTTTACTAATCTTTTAATTGTACGAGTAAGTGTAGTCCTAGGAACACGTTTAGCAGTTGAATTAAGAAATTGTTTACAAAAATCTTCAAATGTACATTTAGATCCAAAACTAAAAGAAAGATGATCTACGAAAACAAATTTAGCTAAGGATTCTCTTAATTTATTATCCGAATATAAAAATAAACCAGAATCAGTACTACAACCACTAGAAAATCCTGGTAATTATGTTTGAGAGCGGTCAAGCCCATATTCCGTCGGGTGCTTCATTTTAATATGTCGTTTCAACAACCCATAGCTGCCGCCGGCTTGGAATTTGTAGGAAGCATTGTAATGCTTACATTTTACACGCAATTCTCCCGGTGAAAGTGTGACCTTCTCAAAATGTTTAGTGAAAATAGAAGATTTTAAAGGAGTATTTTCCCGAACCTTAGAAGTAATTGCATCGGTACTTCCTTGCGTTTCGGGCATCGGAGGGCGTTGGGGTTGGGCCTCAGTCTCATCATCGGTGGATTGAATTTAAATGTTGGGATCTTCGTACGCTATTTCTTTTCCCCTCCGAGATCGAGATGATGAAGCTCCGTGACCACCTTCCATTATCGTCGAAAGATGAAGAACGCGTAGAGAAGTTAAGACTTGAGATTTGAGAATGAGAGATTGAGAGAAGAGAAGATGTGTGTGAAAATGATGAAATGAACTCCCTATTTATAGAGTTTAGATCATAACGATCACTAAATCACAGCCATTGATCAAAAAATGGTCAAATGATCTCAACCGTTGAAAAAAATTTTAAAAAAAAACAAAAAAACCCAACGGCACTGAACCGTAAGTTAATCGGCGATTTTCATCTCACGCGAACTGGAACCGGCTCGGCATCCTGCCGGGTCGGTTCCGGTTCAACCCGATGAACCGGGTCAACGGGCCACCTGACTCCGTTGACCCGGGCTGGGCCCGACCCGTGGGCAGGTCTATTTCCAAGGTTCCCTCTTTGCCAATAAATGAGCAACAATGCTCCCCCTTTACCTAAGCTCCCCCTTGACCTAGGATTTCTTGCAAAGGCGTGTTTGATTTCTCACTTAAACCTAACACTTCTCCCCCTTTACCATACATCAAAAGAGCTCCAATAGTATCCCAATTATTGGATCCTTTAACCTCTAATGATTATAAATATTGTGTATTAACCCCTCATAAGATTAAACATATGTTTGACAATCATTTGGACACTTTTCGACTGTTGAAAGCAATTTCAACACGTATCAATCGACTGACTTAGTCAAAAACCTAACTCACATAATTATCAGTCGATTGCCCTCTTCACCAGTCGACTGATACCCTAATATCAGCATTTTCAATATTCTGAACCCAATTTTAGAAATGCGTTGATAATTCCACAATTCTTCAAAAATTTTCAAATTTTGTGGAAAGGTTTGTGGTACCCATGTCTACTTGGGAAAATACATTCAAAAATATATCTATCACCAATCCCAAGATTGTCACAAAATCTAAAACTATCTAAATGGTTCAATTGAACCTTGACCTAAAGTCCTAGTTTTGGCTTCCTCTTAATGTATCTGCTCATATCAAATCACAATGCATCCCTAGCATTGGTTTATATGACATCTATATATCAAAAATCAATTTTCATGAAATATGACCCCAATGCCATATTTTCATGCATGAAACTCGATTCCAATGTGTCAAATCCCTAGGATTAAGACTCAAATGTGTCTCTAAATCCTTTGGCACACTCCATGGTCCATATAGACTTTTGGGAGAAATCCTCACGAGATCCATTGACTATGAGACCTAAATTGGCTCGTAGAGCTCCCCCTTGAGCTCTTAGCTTTCGCCACCTTCCTAGGTGATTCTTCTACAAACACAAGGCCACACCGGTGTACCTCCATTGACGTTTTGCCTACAAACCTAACCTTTTTAACCTTGGACACCTTGTCCTTGGTTAAGTTCTTCTTTTTCCCTTTAAATGGCTTTCCCTTGTCATTTTTGGATTTCTCCTTGCTATAGTTATATGACACTCTTGCATGTGACTTCTCCATAGCATTGGAGAATTTAGATCGGTATCCTAGACTCGATCTATCATTGTTGAATTTTTGACTACTCAATACCATACCTAAACCCTTAGATCCAATAGTGAATCTTTCTAGAGTTTTCTCTAATTTATCAAGCTCCTCAAAGCTTGATTTTTTTCCTTTCTAGGTTTAAGAACCTAGAATTAACATGTTCACCTTGGACATTCCTAGACCTACCCATTTGTCTAGGCATATGTCTCTTTCTTGGGATTAATGCATTGGTCCTTAAGTCTAATGGTTTTATCATGATGCATGATCTTCTTAGGGTTTTGATCTACATGATTAACCCTATTTTTATCATGATATCTAAAACATTAATTATACATGGGAAAATAATTAACATTATAATTCCTAGCATGCATGGAGGAATTTGAATTAATTTTTAAATTAGGGATTACCTCCTTTACCCTTGTAGCTCCCACTTGATGTGAGCTCTTCTTCTTCTCCTTCTTCTCTCACTTCCTCAAATGCTCCAATTTCTTGAATTCTCCTTTCTTTGAGCATTTGGTGTGATAGTGTCCTAGCTCACCACACGTGAAGTACCTTATATGCTTCTTCTCCTTCTTTGCCTCATCCCTACAACTCATGTTAGTTTTCAAATTAATTGAATTAAGTTTAGGGTTTACCTCTTTTTTATCTAATGGACACTTATCCTTGTAGTGTCCCTTTGATTGCACCCAAAACAAATTATGTGATCTTTGGATTTTGCTTTGGTGGAGATGGAGGCTTCTTCTTACTCCGGTATTGAGGATGGTCTCTCCTCCTCGTCAATCCTTGAAGTGGAGACTTCTATTTCTTCCTCACTTGAGGATATAAATGGTTCACCCTCAATTCTCAATTCACTTGAGGAGGTGGATGGTTCTTTATCTTCTTTCTCCTCCTCCTCGGATGTTGAGCTCCTCTCATTATCCGATTGGTCCTTCTTTTCTTCTTGGACCATCAAGCCCAATTCCTTGGGCTCTTCTACTTCTTGTGCTTGTGTAGGGTTCTGATGAAGAGTTATCATCTTACTCCATAGCTCATGAGCATTTTTGTATTTACCTACACCACTAATTATATCATTAGGATAAATATTAAGTAATATTGAGATTACCTTCGATTGTGTTTGTTGCTTCTTGGTTCAATATCTTGGTTGGTGCTTCTTCCCGTGCTTATTTTTCGGGGCTTCAAATGGTTCTTCAATGGCGATCATTTGATCGTAATCCATGTTGAACCACGTCTTTGTCCGCATCCTCCAATAATCGAAACTCTCGCAGTCGTAGGGAGGTGGAACGTTGATGTCATCCCCTAAGCGTTCTTCAAGCGTCATTTCCTCTAGCCTTTTGCTCTCCCAGCGGTTAGTCCGTAGATGAGCGACCCCGGCTCTGATACTACTTGTTGGAGATTGGTGCGTACAACTAGAGGGGGTGAATAGCCCATTGCCCCCAATACGTCGATTTTCTTCCTACACGTGTTAGCAAGTGCAAGCAGAAATATAAATTACAAATAGTAACAATGCTAACACAAATCGTTTACATGGTTCAGAGATAAAACTCCTACTCTACGGCGTGTCCTTGAGGTGGACGATCCCTATCCGTCGGTGGAATAGATCTCGAAAGACCTCCGGCTAGCTTTTGTCGCTCCTTGTGGGTGGAGAAACCTCACCACGATCCTTGCAACAAACCCTGAGCACCAAGACTACTAATTGGCCTTTAACCAAAGCCAATTTCGTCAACCCTAGCTAGCCAAACCGAGTTACCTTCAATAGAGCTTGTGGCTAAACTAGCTGTTACCAGTCGGTTGGTGTCAACACAAGTCGACTGGTTTCAACCGAATCCGAACGTTACAGCCTGTCGTATGAATTCCAGCCGACACTAGTCGACTGCACAGAAGAGCAGTCAACTATCTTTCTGTGCCCTACACCAGTCGACTGCTACAAGCCGCAGTTGATTGCCCAAACCTAAACCTAGGTTTTCCCTTCCCGAGTACAATCCTCTTAGCACTTGGACCCTCACGACTCAGCTGACTCTTCATCTAGCAGCCTCGACCTGTTGCCTTCAAGCCTTCTTCAACTTTGGCTCTCGTCCCTCGGATGTATACGAGCTCGAGCCCGCGACTCATCCTCATGTCATCCTTCACATATGCCTCGAAGTGTGCTTCCCTCAGTTGTCGTTCTTGTTTTGTCCACGATCCCTCGGATGCATACAAGCCCACGACTTGTCTCCTCATGCCATCCTTCACCGAACCTGAAGTCGTCCAACTAAGCCTATGTGTATCCTGTAAACCTGCACACTTACATACACATATCAAATACAAGGGTGAACATAACTTAAACCCTTTCCCAAACATCAAAACACACAGTCACTCCGGACCATAGATTGCTCCAACAAGGAGCTACTCGAAGAGCTTGTCAAAGGTGACAAGAATATCACAAACTTGCAAGGCATATGAGATATTGCAGTAGTCTTGATTAAGATCATTCAGGACTCGAATTGAGAGCTCATCAAAATCATCTTTGGCATTCATAAGCGCAAGAGCATCAATATTTCTTTTAATTATTGGTGCAATTGTCTTCGAGTGAAGGTTAACCAGTTTGACTGAGCTTGAGTGGGCTTGAGTTTGAGTTTCGATGTTTGACAAGATGTTTGCAATAAGTCAAGTAGGTCAAGGTTAACTGGAGACTTGACTAGTGAAGTCCTAACTCGAGGGTTAGGCAAAGTCCTAGTGAGACTAGGCAGACCTAGTTAGGAATTAGGTGAAGTCCAAGTAGATCTAGGAGGATCACACGTCGACAAAGTGGAAGTCTATCGAGAGACTAGACCTAACTGCAGTTAGGCAAAGGAAAGTCTTAGTGGGACTAGGCAAACCTAGTTGGGAACTAGGTAAAGTCCAAGTGGATCTGAGAGGATCGCACTTTGGCAAGATGAAAGTTTATTGAGAGACTAGTCCTAACTGCGGTTAGGCAAAGGGAAGCTCTAGTGGAATTAGGCAGACCTAGTTGAGAACTAGGTAAAGTCCAAGGTGGGTTAGCTGGGAGTTAAATACTTGGCACATAAGAAGTCCTAGTTGGGAACTAGGCAACAGAAAGTCCTAACAGGTCATGATTAACCGAAGGTTGGGTAATGAGAACCCTAGACTTGGTTTAGGCAAGTTAGGTGATCATTAGAGCACTATTTCTCACGAGAAACAGAATGATCCGTAATCGATTGGGTGATCGATTAGGGCAACACCATTCGATCAGGTGATTGATTGGTGTACTTTTGTCGCGAGAACAGAAGCCTTCTTAATCGATTGGGTGATCGATTAAGGGTTGGACAATCGATCAGGGTGACTATGTTGCGCGAGAGCACAAAAATATGCTGGCGATTGGGCAATCGATTCAGACCTTTTAATCGATCAGCTAATCGATTAAGCCTAGGAAAATAGTCGTTGAATGGCTAGATTTGACGTGATAATCGATTGGGTAATCGATTGAGGAACCCTAGGTCACGGATATATAGGGTTTTCACACAGGTTGAAGAGGCATCTCTTCTCCTCCTCCTTCGTCTATTTTTGTGCGTTCTTGGAGCGAAGTGCTATTGTATTTCCAAACATCAAGGGGTGATTCAAAGCTAAAAGAAAGCAAGATAAGGAAGGAGTTATTGTTATAAATTTTATAAGATTTCATCTTGTTTTTGCTTGTATCTTATGTATTTTCTTCTGAGCTTCTACGAAGCTTCTCCACCTCCATGAAGAAGACTTTCATAGTGGATGTGAGAGTGAGGAAGAGTGGATCCTTGAATTAGTCACCTCAAAGAGGTGAATACCAAGTAAAGAAGAAAGTGTTAGCATTGCTCAGGTTTTTCGCTGCAACAAATCTACAAAAAGCAAAGATCGAAAGTAATCACCCCCTCTAGTTCTCGACATATCTTAACATTAATGTGTTACATATAATCAAAGATATATCTGTTATCTTGGTGAGGGCTGATAAGATTTTGACGATGAGTCATAATCCTTCCACGTGAGGGAGCAACGTATGTTATTTCCAACGTCTGCCACACATCTCTTGAAAGAAGTGGATGCAGAAATAAATTGCACAAGAATAAGTGACATTGATCCAATAATAGCATTGAGGAGAAGTTGATCTTGATAGAGCTAGAGAATATGATCAAGATTCGTCTAAGGGTGCGTTGTATCTGTAGGTGTTATCTTTGTAGGAGCAGGAATGCAAACCATCAACAAATCCCAATAAGTCATACTTGAATAGAAGAGAGGTAAACTGCAAGTGCCAAGCAGAATAATTGGAGATGATCAATTTCAATAGTGTCTGAGCAATAACGTTGAGAACCACGAGACCAAAAGATGAATCAGGACAACACTCCCATGCACTAACCACTCCGGATCCCCGTGGGGACACAAAAGAAAAAAAAAAAGAGAATCACACTTTTGTCAAAAAGATGAATCAGGAGCTTTTGTGGGAGGAGGTCGGCTAGTGAATAGTGATGTCGACGGTGGCGACTAGGTTTTGTGGAGAGATGAAAGAAAAAAATACAGTTAAAGTTATTATTCTAGTACTATGTTGAAAGTTGAATACACACTTTTATTAATGAGGTGTGTAGTATATAATATCAAAATACCTAAAATATTAGGAAACAAATAAATGGGAAAATTAATGAAATATTCTTTAATATTGAGAACATTAAAATACTAGAAAATAAATAATTAAGAAAATTAAAAAAAAATCTCTAATAAAGAAAATATAATAATATCCTCTAATACTTAAGAGGTTCAATCATTATTAAGGTGAAGAGGGAGAGGCTGAGAGTGAAGAGTAGACCCGACCACGGGCTGGGTCCAACCCGGACCCGGCCTGGGTCAACAAGCGTGGTGGTCCGTTGACTCGGTTCGCCAGGCTGAACCAGAATCGGTTTGGCAGGATGCCGGACCGATTCCAGTTCAAGAGGGGAACCGCCGATTCCAACACCGGCGGTTCGAAGCCGTAGGAGGTATTTTTTTTATTTTTTTATTCTTTTTCAACGGTTAAGATCATTTGACCATTTTTTTAATCAATATCTATGATTTAGTGACTGTTATGATCCAAATTCTATAAATAGGGAGTTTATTTCATCATTTTCACACACATCTTCTATACTCTTATTCTCAACTTCATATTCTCTACGCGTTTTCAGCTTCATCTTTCGACGACAATGGAAGGTGGTCACGAAGCTTCATCATCTCGATCTCGGAGGGGAAAAGAAATAGCGTACGAGGATCCCAACATTCAAATTCAATCCACTGATGATAAGACAGAGGCTCAACCCCAGCACCTTCCGATGCCTGAAACACAAGGAAGTACCGATACAATTACTTCTAAGGTTTGGGAAAATCCTCCTTTAAAAGCTTCTATTTTCACTAAATATTTTGAGAAGGTCACACTTCCGTCGGGAGAATTGCGTGCAAAATGTAAGCATTGCAATGCTTCCTACAAATTTCAAGCTGGTGGCGGCTATGGGTCGTTAAAACGACATGTAGAAACGAAGCATCCGACGGAATATGGACTTGACTGCTCTCAAACACAATTATCAAGATTTTTTTAGTGACAGTAGTACTGATTCTGGTTTATTTTTATATTCTAATAATAAATTAAGAGAATCATTAGCTAAATTTGTTTCCGTAGAACATCTTTCTTTTAGTTATGGATCTAAATGCACATTTAAAGATTTTTGTAAAGAATCTCATAATCCATGTGCTAAACGTGTTCCTAGGACTACACTTACTCGTACAATTAAAAAATTAGTAAAATAAAGAAAAAAAATTTAATTGATGAATTTAGTAAATTAAATAATAAAGTTTCCTTATGTTCCGATATTTGGAGTGATCATTGGCAAACTCATTCTTATATGGGTGTGACTTGCCATTAGATTGATAACTCTTGGATCCTCCAAAAAAGATTGCTAACTTATAGAGTTCTTGATGAATCACATACTACCTATAACATTGCATAATTATTATGTTTAATTTTAGAAGAATATATATTGACTCATAAAATATTTTTTAGTATCATTAGATAATGCTAGTTCTAATACCGCTTCTATAGATGAACAAAAATTTATTTGTCAACCTGTTATTGGTGGTTTATTTTTTCATATTCGTTGTATATGTCATGTTTTAAATTTATGTGTTCAAGATAGATTAAAACTTTTAGAAAATTATATTCAATCAATTAGAATTGCAATTTCATATTTATGGTCGCATCCATTTATGATGAAACAATGGGGTAGATTTTGTAAAGCTAATGGAATGAGACCTAAAAAATTTCCACGTGATGTTCGAACACGTTGGAATTCAACATATCAATTATTACAAGAATCATTTTAATATAAAAATTTATTATGTTTATTTTTGCACAAAATAGTAATACTAATATATATTTATTTTCACAATAATAGAATATTTATAGTAATATTTGAGAAATTTTAAAAGTATTTAACGATGCAATTGAATAAATTTTCGGTGTTTATTATCCCACTGTTCATTTAATTTTAGTGAATTTTTCTAGTATTGTATGAGTATTAAATGAACATATCAATAATAAAGTTTTAACTTATTGCATATTAGCTAAGAAAACTAAATGGGAAAAATATTTTTATTTTATTTCTGAAATTTATTTAATTATATTTGTTTTAAATCCTAGATTTAAATTAAAAGTTTTATAAAAAATGTTAGCTTTATACTATAACGCTTTAATTCCTATTAAAGATTCTTCTTCTCTAGATCCAGTTAATATTATATATAATATTAGAAATTATTTATATGATCTTTATAATCAATATTATATTAAATATGAAATACAAACTAATATTCTGAAACACAACAGCTTACTACTATTAATTTAAAACTTACAAAAGCACAACTTTTATTAACAAAAAATGAACGAAATGCCCACGAGAATCCTCAAGTTCCACACAGGATCTTGAGAATTATTTTACGACTTCTTTTGATTTTAATGAAGCGGATAGCGAAGATTTCGATATCTTAAAGTAGTGGTCACAGAAGACTCAAAGCTTTCTTGTTCTCTTCGTGATTGCAAAAGAAATTTTAGCTTGTCGAGTGTCAACTATTATTGTGGAGCAGACATTTAGTGTTGGCGATAACATATTAGATGAACGACGATCAACTATGTCTCCCGACTCATTAGAAACTCAAGCATTATTAGATGATTGAACCAGAGTCGAGAAAAGAATCTAATGAATGCAACTTTCAGAAGACAAAGTTAAAGAATTTGATATCGAAGGAACGAATACAACGGAAACGAGAGGAAATGGAAGTGAGTGATGAAAATTATAAAAGAGTAAAAATATAAAAGAACTACGTGAGCTTTGATTCCCCTACACCCTAAGGGGATACATAAGCAACTTAAATAAGTGTAAACCCTTTTTTAAATAAATTTTATATTTTAAATTTATTTATTTTAATTTTAATTTTTTTAATATAATAATCTCGAATCGTGACAAACCGTGAACCGGCGGTTCCGATCCGTGAACCGGCGGTTCCGATGCGTGAACCGTAACTGTCTTGGGCGGTTAAGATTAAGAGTCGACCTTCCACGAACTGTCGAACCAATGATTCCGAACTATCGAATCATCAACTTCGAATTGTGGTGGGATCTAGTGAAGAGAGATTAAATCTCTATATAGATATATAATTTCATCTTCATCATCGTCAATTCTATCTCTTGGGGATAATCAATATGGTTCCACCTTGAAAAGTATTTGTAATGGACAGCCAAACAGTTCAAAATCATCATTCTACTTTAAGCCAATTACGTATATAAAATTAATTAAGATCACAACCATATAATTTCTCTAATCACAAATATACATCTTAATGCGATATGTGATGGACTGATGGACGAATGATTAATACGTAAATGTTATCATCTTGAAATTTAAATGTTAAAATCTGACAAAGTTAATATGCTCGTTCTTTTCATGTATTAATCATAATATCCGGACTAATAACCTTTATGATTACTTTTTTCGTATTAATCATGGAGTGAGGGTGTTAGAGAGCAAATCGTCTTTTGCCACGTCTAACCTATATATTATTGGGAAAAAAAATCAGAGGTCTTATTTTAAATTGGTTTTTTAGTTAAAACTATTATTCGTAATTTCAATTTATCGTTTTATAAAAAAATGGACTTAAAATTTTAAATAAAAGAAAATTAAAAATTTTAACGCAAAAATATCTTTGAAACGCCGCCGGTTCCCTGCTCGCGATCGCATGGGATTGAAGCCGCAGAACACGAACTCGAAAACCCTTTCCTCCGCCTCATCTTCCGCCGTTTATCCAAACCCTAGCAAGTCCCGTCGGTACGCCGTCGACGCCGTCCTCCGGCTCCAAGGCTTTGTGATACTAACGCAAACAGAGGCCCTCCTCACATAGACTCTAACAGCAGCTCCTCCTCCTGGTGGTTGTCCTCTTCCCGGACCTCGTCCTTGTGCTCACCCATCAATCTCGAATTAGAGCACATCAAGGTAGAATCGGATATTGCTTCCGAATTTCTTTGCTCCTCCGGCCCTTGCTTATGTGGGCGGCGCCGTTTCTTTCTCATATTGTCATGTAGATGTGCGGCATGCTCAACCTGTCGTAGTCACGGAGGTACGTATCTAGGCCCGTTATGTTTTTGTGTACTGAAAAGTGCAGCCTCCTAATGTTAATGTGGAATGCAGGGTACGTGGTGGAGCGTGCTACAGGGTCTTCCCCGTGGCATTGTCGACATCTGATTTGGAATTCAAATCTCTGTGGTATAGCTTCTCTGATTATAGAGTAATCATTTCTTATCCGTCTTCTGGAGCTTTTCTTTTTGGAATTTATGATTTGCAGAGCTGATTCTTCAGTTCATTCTTTCTTTATTTGCAAAGCTTATGAGATTTCAGTCGGATGAAGTTGAATTTGGTATTTATTGATGGGGCATGTTGGTATTATTATAGAAATTGCTGAGCTTTGCGATAAGGAACTGTTTAGTTGGGTGGATAGAAAGACCTAAGATGGATGGATCACTTGAATTTTTTAACTCCTTCAGTTTACTTGGGAGGATGGGTCCTGGAAGGAAGGAAAAGTTGATGGCTGAAACAACCATCTCAAACCCCTATTTTTGATCCATCTATATTGAGCAGAGAGTTATTTTCTCTTTGTTTCTTCAATTTTTCACATACTCTATTACCTGTTGTGTGAGTAACACTTGCTTGCATTTTGGTTATGGGAATAAATGTCCAATAAGGCTTTATATAAATTGTTTAAGATATTCCAAACATGATTTGAATAATCTTCGTCGTCGTCATCAATCAAGCTGTGTTTTTTCCCCAATTTTTGTGGTCAGGTCCATTAATTTTATTCTTCCATTGAGCTTTATGCAAGGTTGCATCAGTAATAAGATTCAAGTTAATTAAATCGTTTTTACATTCACTACATTTTTTTGGGTCACCTTCTATCTAGGCACATTCCACTCTAATATGTTTAACTATTTTAGTTATAGGAATTTTTGGTCATCTTTGACCAGTACACCATCTCAATCTATTTTCTGCAATCTATCTTCTATTGGATTTGGAGCTACACTCAATTGCTTATCAATATTTGGATTTTATTTTGGTTCTCTTCTGGTAATTCCACACATCGATCTTAGTATTCTCATTCCACTACATAGATCATCTATCTAATCTTCAATTTTTTTTTTTCAAAATGTGATAAGCAGTTGTAATCATGCAGATTATTTCATCAAATAAAAATAAGAATGTAAAGGATGATAAAATGTTATGGCTGCTTGGCATGTGAACTGCATATCTATGCATTCAAAGGCTGCCAAAGTTGTAATAAGAAAGGGTTCAGCATCCATTTAATGTGCCCAAAGAATAGTTTAGAAAGACAGTCATGAGAACTACCTGTAAGGGATTTAGAATGACAATTTCCATTAATCTGGTGTTTAATATCTCCTTAAGGCTATGTTTGGTGAGAGGTAATCAACCTTGTAATGTATCAATTTTACATTACAAGATTGATTATTTTGTTTGGTACAATTTTAAATATAATCTAAATTACAAAAGCTAATTAAAGTTTTGTAATCTGGATTACAAGGCCATCAACATATAATCTGAATTATATTCCAAGCCCAATTACATTACAAGCTTGATTACATGACCCCTAACCAAACATAGCCTAAGTGTATGAAAGCTAAAAGCACAATTGGCTGCAAGATAAGACAGTATACAAAATACTGCATAGGCATACAACGCATTTGAGCACAAGTGCACAACTTTGCATTAAATAACTAAAAGGTAAATAGAAGGTTACACCAATCTCTTTAGTTTGATTGTATGCTGGATACTTGATTTAGATGGGTAATCAAATAGAGTATGCATCAAGACATCAGATGATGCATGATGTTACTGCAGCTCTATTCCAATACCAATCTTAACAATTTCCAGGAAATAAGATAAATATGGAGACTATAAAATAAATAAACTACCTTATTAACTTCAAATATAATATCGTTTGATGTTGGAATTTTGAACAACCAATTAAAACAATTAGTCATCATAATTTTTTTTTTACTCCAGTAAGAACTATGTATAATTGAGAAGCTACTGCAGTCTGAAGTTTGCTTTGACCATCAACCTTTGGTCAAGTAGTGGAGTGACACCATAATTCCTATGTTTTTGGATGAATGAATGGGGCACCCAAGTTCAATACATTGTTGAAACTAGCTCATAGTTCCTGACATTGCTATGAAATTGGACTACAGTTTTCAATTCCAATCAGCCAAAAGAAGCCTGTTAGGCAGCATATCTATGGTGATAGCAATCTTAAAACACAGGTCCATTGCAGCATTTGGACCAGCGTTTAAGGTTTCGTTCCGTGCCGGACGGCATGGGGCGATTCTTACCGTTCCGCTGGAGATCCGAAACCGGCACGGGCGTTTCGTGCATGCGTCGCGCGGCGATGGGCGGAGGCGGGGGAATCGTCCAGTGTCGGAGGAAAAAACGCCAACGCCGGCCGTTGTCGAGTCGCATGTGCCGCCGGGAGCATCGCGAGAGTCCTCCGGCGCTGCCGGAAGAGTCGCCGGACTCCTCCAGCGGACGGCGCTGAGTTGACGGCCACACGCGCAGCCTCCGCCTCCCCCTGCAGCTTCGCCCGGGCTCGCCTCGCCCGATTAATGTGAGGAAATGTTTATAAAACATTTCCTCACATAAATATTTATCTCAATAAAATATTTAAAAATATATTTAAAATTAAATAAATTTTATTAATTAATTTTCTGATTTTTTATTTTCCAAATATTATTTAAAAATTCTAAAAAAAATTAAAAATCTAAAAATACCTAAAAACTTTCTAAAAAATCATATATATTTTTTGATATTATTTTATATATTTACTGTTTTATTATTTAATTAATATTCTGATATTTTTATCATTTTAAATATATATTATTTAAATTAATAATTAATTAAATGAATAAATAAATAATTTATATAATTATTATATGTAAAGTAGCGTTTTATGTTAATTTATATATTTATTATAGATAATATTTTTATCTTAGAATAAATTTGAAATTTGGATTCATAAATATTACGATATTAAACTTTTTACTTTTAGCAATTTTGCTCCAGAACATATAAAGTTTTGGTATTAGTAACTTAGTAAGGTTTAATTCGAGTTATTGATAGATTAATTTTCTTTAAAGAAAATTATATTTAATTTTTATAACGATATTAAGCTATTCAATAATTGAGAACTTATATAAAATTAATATATGATTTATTTTTAAATTATACACAATAAACATATTTATCTCATAATTATTATATATAAATAAAAAATTACCGAAACCGTACCGGCACGGCACGATACGATACCGAAACCGTATCGTTCTGGTATGAGACCGAAACCTCGGCACGGGTCGAGATTTTAAACCTTGATTTGGACAACATATGAAAAAAAGCCTATTGCTCAAACTTTAAAAATAATATTCCAACTATCAGCAATCAGCATGCAGGTTTCATGCAATCTCATTTAATTATTTATTTTAGGTTGATTTAGAAGTTTAATGGTTGAGTAATTCTAATTGGAGCTGCATTTTGTCATTAATATTTGATAAATTCATTTGGCCATTTTTAAAAAAAATATATATCGCTATAAACTATACACTGAACAAATGATTGATTCCACCTAAATTCTGTGTAGATTAAATTACATTGTATATCTCCACATAAATATGGGTACTCTCCCAGTTTGGTGAGTCAAACAAATGTGATATGAGCTATTGAGTTAATGTTTTTACTCTCATTTGGTGAGTCAAACAGATATAATATGAGCTATTGAGTCAAATGTTTTTTGTGTGGTATAAAAGCAGTAATAGTTCTTATTTTGATTCTTCATCGTGTTTTACACTTTGCCAATGCTCATTGGTTTTCTTAAACTACCTTTTAGCTGTCATGATAAATGATAGGGTAAACCAAATTATGGCATAAACAACAAATGACTGCAACTGTGACTGTGTTGTTACTCTTATGTGAAAATGTTGTAATTAACCAAGTTACATATGACACACTTGTATTTGATAGTGATGAAACTACTAAATAACTTTCATATTTCTTTCGGTCGACCAAACTTATGAATTCCCATTTCCATGAAGTTCTATGAGCCAATGCGCATGCATGACAAATTTACAAAATAAAGCTTGACATAAGCACAACTAGAGATTTACAATAGTATTAGATTCACACCATATGTTTATGTAATTATGAGATAATCAAATGCTATTTTTTAATATGTAGATGTCTAACTAATTGACTAGTATAAATGCAAGATTGTATTTATGGTCAAAGTTTGAAAATCACAGTAGGTGATATGTGGTTAACCTACTGCATAACGTATATGGATCTTTGAGAACACACACAGTCAATGTTAAAAATCTAAAAAAAAATATTTATGTTAATAAAAATGACTAACATGCAATAATACATTTTCTAAAACTGTGTTGATCATATGTATGCTCAATTAAAGCTACCAAATAATGATGCACTTAGATTTAGAAGAAGGAAAGAGTGGCTTACAAACATTTTGGCAACACATTGATTTACTTTTTTTCCTACATTCTCATTTGTTGTAAATGAACTACATTTTGAAATATGTTCACATAAGAAGAGATAGATAGATAATATGTGAAGGTACTCTTCCTTTGCGAACAAAATTTATAGCGAAAAATATTGAACTTTGTATATATGGAGGGTGCTTATATAATTTTCATCAATTTCTTATTGTTTAATTTTTTAACTTTTGTTCTTGTCTAATTTCTCTATTCGAAACAAAATTTTTATTTAACATTGATTAACCTCTTAATTCGTTCATATTTTTGGCAACTGTTCTTTTCTATGCAACTTTCGTTGATTCACATTATATGTAAAGTAGTAGAACTAGTAAATGTCAGAATTGGCGTTGATGAATAATGTATTACCATATTAATTTAAATATGGTCGATAAGTTGATTAATCCAACAATTATACATTGTTATGATTAAATGTTTGATCAATGAATTCTAAAGAAAGTTCAATGGATGCAGATGGATTTTCTTTCTCCATTAAGTTTTTTTTATCCTCTTGATCCTCGCTCAAACCACTTTCATCATTATCTAATGTCTCTATTATGTGTTTTCTACTTAATGCATTAAATTTCATCTTATAAAATGATGTTATTTGGGACGTGAAATAGATAAATATGTTATGTCCTATCATAATGCACCTAGAATGATGTCACACCTCATTCTAGATTTTTTAAAATTTAATACATTTATTTAATAATTTTGGATAATCATAATATAGGTTTTAATTTGATACATAATGCAATAATTTTAAAATGATTACAAAAACAATCCAGTCTTATCTCACCAGGTGGGGTCGGCTATATGGATCCTCTACGCCATTAAGTAGGGCTGTAATCGAACCGAGCCGAGCCGAATACCTGAGAGTTTGAGTTTGGCTCGTTTATTATCGAGCCGAGCTCGAGCTTAATTTATCGAATATAGTGATGGCTCGCGAGCATATTCGAGCCTAATCGAGCCCTAAATGAACTTATCAAATATAAATTATTAATTAATTTATTCATCAATCTATTAAAAAAATAAATTTTATATTCTAAAAAATATAAAATATTTACTAAAATTTATGATTTTATTCATACAAATGAGTTTTATTAGATATTTTATATTTATTAAATGTAAAAGTGTCAAAATTATATATTTATTGTTAAATATTAATTTTATATTTTACGAACTAGCTCACGAGCTTATTAACGAGCCTGTTCACGAGCTAATGAGCCGAATACTGCTGAGTTTGAGTTTGGCTCGTTAATATTAACGAGCTTTATTAAACGAGCTCGAACGAACTTTTATCGAACCGAGACCTGAATAGCTCGCGAGCGGCTTGGCTCGTTTACACCCCTACCATTAAGCTCTATCCTGCACTATATCATTATTTATATTTAAATAAATTTTATCTTGTTTTATTATTGTTAATCAAGTTTTTTTCTTCCTCTCCTCATTTGATATACACACTTATGGTAATAATTTTAAAATGATTCTAATATAATAATAAAAAAATTAATTTATACAACAATTTAAAAATGATTATATTTAATAAAATATTTATATACTAATTTAATCAAATATTAAATATTTATATATTAATATAAAATTAATTTATTATAACAATTTAAAAAATGTATATTTAATTTAATAAAATATTTATATGCCAATTTAAGAAGGAGAGCTTTGATACAACCTAAAGTTATTGCTGTGTGACTTGGAAGTCATGAGTTCGAGTTGTTGAAATAGCCTCTTGGAAAGAAGGATAAGGTTGCTGACAATAAACTCTTTCCTGAGTCCCACATTAGCGGTAGCTTTGTGCACCGAGCTGTCTTTTTATATATATTTATATGCCAATTTAGTCAAATATTTATATACTAATTTAAATTAATTACATATATTATAATAATTTAATTAATACTTGATGTATTCCTCATTTCTAAATTTACAAGTAAAAGGTCCATATTTGGGCCCTCAAGCTATCAACGATAGACACACAAAGGATTAGACATTGATTATAGATTGCTTTATCACAAGTAACAAGCATGTTTCCAATGCATCAATCATCGGCAATGACACTGACCATTCCCTGAAAATCACGTTGCAAAAGTTGTGGGAGGTTGAGGCAATGTCTCGTGTAGTACTATGTGGTCTTAGACTCTAAGATAATGGCAACAATTCCCCAGGTAGTTTCTCTTTGGTTTGACACAGAGAAAGAAACTTGTCTATACCCACATTGATCCTCGGAGCATTAGTGTTGTTGACAAACAACTTTTACTTTCCCTTCGCTAGCTCTTCTTAACAAAGTGGAGGGTGTAACTTGACAACCACAAACTTAAAAAATTCATCATAATGCTTCCCAGTGAAAATGACCATCTAGGTGTTAGTAGCCTTCGAAACATCAGCAACCTCGGTGGCATCCATTCATTGGACAACGTCTAGGTCAACCGTGCTAAAGAATGAGGGTTCTTCTTGCTACAGCCTAGGCCAGTGAATATGTTTGCCTTGAAGTAGAAAATATATTGGATAAAAATGGAAATTAAAAAAAATTCTAAAAGACCTATTTAATAATATTGACAATTAATAAGTTGCATAGAAAAGAAAAAGACATAATGATATTTTAAGGTTAAAATTTTGATACTATACAATTTAAAGGTTCAAATTGTAATACAACATAAATAATTGCATGATGAAAGGATTAAATTGTAAATTTAAAATTTTAAAGGTCAAATTGTAATTCTACTATATTTTTTTTAATGATATTAATTAATTAAGTCATACAAAACACCTGCACAATCGTCAAAAGAAAGTAACTAAATCTATGAGATGAAAACGAAATTTTGAAAATTTAAATAATGGTTCAAAATAAATATACAATAAGAAATTGAACAAAATGAAAAATATGATAATGTGAAGGGAATTGAGGGCTGACACGAGGTCTACTCTGAGGTTGTCTTAGATGGCGAGAGATGAAGGTTAATCAAAGAGTGGGGCGCATTTGAGGTACTAAGGGCTCGATGTGAAGTGGACTCTAGGGAAGCACAAAACGAGATGGTCTCAAGAGTGTGGGGTGAAGGATAACACATTGGAGCAAGTTTTGAGGACTTGGTGCATGCGAGGGTCTGATATAAGGTGAATTTGAGAGGAACAAAGAGCATTGACAAGGCTGAAAACATAGAGACATGAAAGTTATGTGAGATTATGAGTGAAGTGTAGTCTTGGACTTTTGCCTTTCAGTAACATCATTAGAGATGACTTGTGCATCTAGGTAGGAATAAATTACCTGATGGCTCAGTTGAAGCCTTTCAATCTGGGGGCAACAAGTCTTGTACCATTGTTGGCGGTTGAATTAGATCATGAGACTGTGTAAGCTTACATGAGGTCAGTCAAGTAAAGGATGGATCATCGAGCTGATTTGAGCTGATTCAATCTAATTTAGACGATTTGACGAAAGTTTCTAGTTGGTTTGCAGATAGATATTGTCTGCCCTATGACTATAATACTATATATGCTTGATTGATACATTTGCTGGATCGATCGATTGGAGGCTGGTTTTGTCAATTGGAGGCAAGCAAAATAGAGTTATTGTTGCAACATCTATAAAATCTTTTGGAGAGCTTTAAGCAATAAGAGGTTGCTCAAATGCATCCTCTTACTATATTTTTATGCCAACAAGATTCAAAGATTTCCAAGGGGGACAAAGTTGAAAACTCCAACTCACTCTTGCTGTCTTTTTTACTTTGCTTATATTTCATATTTTCATAATTATATTGAAAGGAAAGTTTGTATTGTAAACACCCCAGTGGGATTGTAAAAGGTTTTTTCTATTACCTTTCGTGAAGGGGTGGTTATTGGACTTTTGCAAAGTTGTTGTGTCAGGTCGTGGAGGAGCGGGGCCTCCAGAATATGTTAAGTTGTATGATAGCATTATTCTTTTTTACTTTGCAATCAGGCATGGATGCTTTCAAAATGCTATTGAATGAGCATTTTGGGGGCTAAAGAAAAGATTTCCAATTAAGCAATTTAATGACTTGGCGTGAAATCATCGACATGCATCCCTTAAAAGTGCAATTGAATGTGCATTTGGAGTGTTACAGAAAAGATTTTCATTTATAGCTAGCAGACCATAGCTGTCTAATATACCTCTATAACACTGATGAATTTACATGGTGCATGTTACCAAACTGAGAATGATCAATTAATCTGTTTTCTCATGGAAAGTGATAATATAGCTAGAGTGATGTGGAGTGATCAAACTAGGAATGAATTAAGCTGTTCTCATGTAATTTATATGTGTATTTTTTTTTACATGATGTTTTTTGTTTCTTCATACTAGATTTGATTGTCCGTTTTCTAATTTGGATCGTATCTGGCTGTTATGTGATTGATAAGTTACAAAGTTAACAGCTTCATTTGCTTTGTTTATTTTCTTTAGCACAATGTATGATCATTGCTCCTGACATGTTACTAATATTGTCCTTACAGTTTTCAAGCATGACTACTCCATCCAAAAAACCTTCTGGAGGGCAATCATCAAAGAAGGATACATTGAAATGGTTGGAGGAGATGGATGATGTGTTTGTTGATGCAATGATAGAACAACAAAATAATGGTAATAGGGTGGATGGCATGTTTACAACAGCTGCCTACACACAGATGACCAGTATTTGTCAAGAAAAGTTAGGCATTTCTCTGACAAAAGATCATTTAAAAAATCGAATAAAAACTTTGAAAAACAATTTTGTTGCTGCATATGAGATTTTTAAGAACGCTAGTGGGGTTCAATGGTCTGAATCGAAGAAGATGTTTGATGCAACAAATGAAATATGGGATGAACTTATCAAGGTTTGTTGTTTCTTACATTTATTTTCCTTATGACTGTATATCATGTGATGCTTACAGCAGTTGTATGTAGGTTAAACCACAGGCAAAAAAATGGCGGACCAAACCCATTCACAACTATGACAAGTTGTGTGTGCTCTTTGCCCCAGACCGTGCCACGGGCGATGATGCATTTGCTGGTGCATTCTTCAACAATGCACCAGAAGATGAGACTCCACAGGACCCCTTTCTGCAAAATAATGTTATTTTTGATGAGACACGTGATGAAGCAAGCTCATTTCAAGATGATGCAATTTCCAGCAAGTCCAAAAGGAAAAGATCAGCTGTAAGTGAGACTATTGATAAAAGGCTCCAGGATTCTGAATCAGGACTGCTTCGGATAGCCTCAGCCCTTGAAAATGGTCAGTTGACAATAAGGAAAGCTGACCGCCCAAGAGTTGAGGAGGAGTTTACAAGAAAGGAGATCTTCACAGAGCTAGAAAGATTAGAAGTTGATCCTTCAAAGATAGTAGATGCATACTTGCTCCTCTCAGCAGATAAAGAGAAGACGAAGACATTTTTTGGAGCTCCTGAAGCATATAGATTGAATGTCATATATAGGATGATGTCTCAGAATTAACTGACACAACTTAAACTTTTGAATGATGTGGCTTTATGTGCATATTTAGCCTGCTTGGTTGCTGGTTTAGAAGCTTAATTGAATGTCTCTTTGTAACAAAATATTTAATCTAACATATTTGTTGTGTTTGCTAACACTATTTTGTGACACTGTCTAGCAAAATATGCCATCACACTATTTTTTATACTGGGAATCAAAGTGTTATGCTTTCTTTGTTATTGGTTTCGTGATGTTTTTGTGCCCTAATTTGTTAATGTTCCCACTTTTAGATTTGTATATGCAATCGTGATCAAACTGTATTCGTTCTGAGTATTTACTGATGTTTAGATTCCTTTTACAGAGTATTTAACCAAGAACTGCAGATGTTTGCATTCAAAAATTCAGAGCAATTCCTCTTACATTCTACTTACAGAGTAGCAAGTCTCTCTTTCTGTTAACAAGAAAGTGATTCATACACAGTTGGTGCAGGCATACTTGTTCAGCAGAGTTTGGCGGTCCGAAATTAGAGATTAGAAGACCTATCTTCCATGACATATCACACTTTTAGAAGCTCATCAGTGAACTTGGGTGAGGAACAATTTCGATAGTTCTTTAGAAATGAATGTGGTTTGTGTATTATGAAATTTTGCTCTTTGTATTTGCATCAAGTTTCACACTTGAGTTATGAACTGCAAAATTCAGTCACTTAATAGATTATTTACCATGTTTTTACCTGGCAAACTGTTCAAGAGCCATCTTTTGATTTGGTTGGCTCTATCAAAGATACTAATTGGTATTTTTCATACTGTGCAAGGACAAACTATTCATAAGCCAATTTTATAGTCAAATTGTTCAGATTCTCCCTGTTATCCAATCTGAAGTCTCTGTTGGTTCTCTCCATGCTTGGTGTTATGCAATAAGAATCAACCACACCAATTATAAAATAAGCAATTATCTAAATGAAAATTCTGTCTTCTTGTTCATTATGTAACAAGATCCTTTTCAATTTATTTCTTTTTATTATGTATAAATGTTTAACCTTATTTGCACATCATATATTAGATACCAGGCATCGATTGGTGCAAGCACAGGCCTTGCTGGTAATGTGCTTGACCTGGCATAACACTGAATTATAGTGACAGAGGCCAGGCTAGGTCGTACCCTGTAGACCCATTTTGACAGTCGTATACTTGTCTAGAAAGTAATATCAGAGCTCTTCATCAATTTTGAGTGATGGTCATTTGCATTTCAAAAGGATAAAATGTGGATGCTATATATATATATATATATATTTCTTTTCTACTTAAATAATACAATATCATGTTTTTGTCAATTTACTCCCTCCATTAATATTAATAAAGACTTGAAACTAAACACTTTTGAAAAGTGTATTTGGAAGAGTAAAACTAGATGAGATGTTTTTACAACACTTATAAAGTATTAGAGATCATTCATTTTAGTAAAAGTATAAGGTTTTTTTCATAAAAGTAACAATTTGTAAGGTTAAACATTAAAAGAGTGCTCTTGATGGGTGATGCCTTCTTGAAATAATATAAAAGGACCTTTATCCTTATTTTACTTCAGCAAATGTCCCTCTAAACTAGGTCAGTCCAATCCTTGTAACCAACCTGACAGCTTAAAATAACTAATCCAAAGCAAGATCGGGTGATCTAAATTGTTAAAATCCAATGTATAGTATTTTGTAGTAATTTTACTTAGACCTTCTCCAACCAATACCCCATTACACTAAAATGGCGTTGGAGAGACATCATTTTATTTCCAATGGATACACTATAATGGGCATCAAATTGGTGCAAGTGATTATTTTATTATTAAATATATTATAATATTATATTTGTATTTAATTAAATATATTATAATATTAATTTTATATTTAAAATATTATATATAAGTGTTGCATGATTTAATTAAATGTATTATAATATTAAATTTATATTTAAAATATTCTTAAATATTATAAATTATTATTATTTAATTTAATTGAATTTATTTTGTAAATTTTATATATTATAAATTTATATTAGTTATTAACTTAAATAAGTAATATTTAAAATATTTGTTATATTACTAAGATTATAAATATTTTAAAATTTATATTACTGATAATTTTATAACAAACACACAATTAAACATTTAATATTTCAAAGTACATACATAGAAAATACATAACATATAGCCCAGCATATAATTTAAAGATGCAACAAACATTAAAGTAAACATGCATTTAAAATAACTTCCTAATAATAACTTCCTAAAAGGATCTTCAGAAATGGACCAGAGCCATTGAATGTTTAATATTTTGGTAAATCACTTCCTCCAAAACCACTGAAATAATCTTGGAATCGACCGGAGCCATTCAAAGGATCTTCAAATTCTTGTCCTTCTTCTTGAGACGAATTGAATTTAGATCCTTCTCCTTGATGTGGAATTGATTGAAAATTTTGGTGCATTTTCCTCTTTTGCATAATTCTGATTTGTTCACTGTGAATAAATTCATGCATTATCGGATCGGCGATGGTATTCAAATCTTTGAATAAAATTTTATTCTCTTCCTTGAATATAGCAACATCGGTACTTCTATCCAATGCCGCAACAAGTTGGTCATTTTGTGAAACTATTTTTGTAAGTTGTTGTTCATTCTTTCGCTTCAGTTTTGCTTTCTTCACCCCAATAGGTCGTTTAGTTGAAGTATCAGGACTATCCGAATCAGCGATATTAAGATCAAACGAAGAGACACGTGGAGATGGAGATGAATAAACATCTTTCTCAAGATTATAAGATTGAGAATAATCAGCTTGAGCAGTTTGTCGTTGCACTCTCGTAGATCCAGTTTTGGCGTTGTCACTGTTAAATTTCTCAATACCTTGAAGAATGCTCTACACATGTCCAAATTTGAAACCCTTTGAGTAATTAGGATCTTGCACTAATAACATTTGTGCACGATTCATCTGTAAAAAAAAATAATACAGAAATAGAATTATTAACTAAATTAGATATTGATTATAAAATTGATATACTCTACAAAATAAATAATGATAACAACTTACAATATCCTCCTCTGATGCTCCACTCGGATTCGTTTCTTCAATTTGTCGAACACAACCCTTCAATTTGGAAATAACAGCAATGATAGTATTCATTCGTTTTTGTAACGATCTTCTAGGTCGCTCTGAATTTTGAAAATTTGGATCTTGATTATACTCCATCTCAACTCTTGCCCAAAATTGATCCTTCTTTTGGTTAATTCCTAAGATTGGATTTTGAGAGATATGAAGATAAGCATGACACAAATGTTTATCTTCTTCAACTGAGTAGGATGATGAACGAGATGAACTCATTTTTTTTTTCAAGAGTAGAGGTGCATTGTGATGGCCATGTCTAGTATGCCATTATATAGGAAATAATATATTGTGATGTCCCGTCGTCTGAAAAAATATGCATTCTAAAATGATGCTGTGTGATAATAGTGTGTGCATTGTGATGTCCCGTCATGTGCATAAATATGCATTGTGATGTCCCGTCGTCTGCAAAAATATACATTGTGATGTCCCGTCGTCTGCAAAATGTATTTTCAATGAAGTGTTAGTTGTTTCGTGTAATGTATTTTCAATGAAGTATTAGCTGTTTTGTAAAAATATTTAAAATATTTTATCTTAATTGTTTATGATTACGTATTATCTTTAAATAATAGTATGTCTATTAAATTATTTCCACCAAAATTAAGAAGAAAGTATTAATATTTATTTTTTTAATTAAAAATAAAATATTACGATCATAATTAAAATTAATGATTATGTACCATAAAAATATTAATTTTATTAATAATTATGATCATAATAAAAATATTTAACATATTAATATATATGTTAAAATTAATATGTATGTTGAATAATAAATTATAAGATGGAAAAATAGAATATTCTAAGGAATATTCTTTTTAGTGTAAGAAATGGTGTCTCTTGGTTGGAGTGGAAAAAAAATTTGGTGTTGAAGTGACATCAAATTGGTGTTGTAGAAGCACTAAAATGGTGTTTATGGTTGGAGATGGTCTTAAAACTACTTTAGGGTCTTATACTTTCACAAGCACTCCTATGTAATTCTTGACTCTTAGGGTGCGTTTGGTTGAGGGTGCTCTTTGATAACCTTGGACATGTGATTACCAGGTAATCACATAACCAAGTTATAGGGAATAAGATATAATCTAATGTTGTTTGGTTTAATCTTTGGTAATGGGATAAAAACTTATTTGGTTGAAGGTTTTAATATATAACTTAATATGATAATTACTATATTACCCTTAATAAATATAGTCTTCGAAAGCTGAGATTGAAGCGAGGAATTGCGTCCAACATCACCAGAAGAAGCGGCAGAGTCGAGGGGCCATCGGCTCGATACGATGAAGGTCGAGTAGGAAGGGAAGAGGTCTATTGCAGCGAATGGGATGAGCGCTGCCATCTCTTCCGAGCCGGAGCCTCGGGAGAACTGGGAGGCCGAGAGGGGCACTCTCTCTCGAACTGAAAGCATGGCCACCAGATCCGGTTATGCCCACAGCCAGGCGTCGCCCTCGGAACTCGCATCATCGGCAGTGGCAAAGGTGAAGTCTCGTCCACGACCTGCGTCGGACGCAGGGTCGTCCTTCGCCAGGTGGAAGAACGGCATCCCTGTGGTGGTGCGCCACAGCAACCTAGCGGAGATTGCAGCTGCCATCGAGGAGCTCTTTGTGAAGGCCTCCAACGCAGGCAGCGTCCTCTCCGATCTCCTCGAGGTTGGCCGCGCCCACTTTGACGGCAGCTTCCGGCAGCTCAAGAGTAAGTGGAAACGCACCCAAGGTTTTCAGGGTTTATCGAATTCTTGATCAGTTAACCACAAAATTAAGCTTATGCTAAGGCTAAGGATTCATACATTCCATTTGTTGGCTTTCATTGATCTTTAGAGACGGTGTATCACTCGAACAGTGTCCTCAGCACTTTGTCTTCAAGCTGGACATCAATGCCGCCGCTGGAAGTTCGTTATCGCTTGGACACAGCTGCTTTGGAGGAATCAGGCGGCCGGAAAAGCCTCGGCTCCACCTTGGAGTTCAAAATTTTCTTTTGTTTGCAGTTAGTATTTCTTTCCAGCAATGTTTCAGCGTTGGATTATTGATAAAGTCTCTATCTTGCAAAGTTTCACTCGAGTGAATGTTTGTAATAATCAGCCAAGCTCTGGTTTTCTGAAACTCATATTTGCATGGATTTTGTATAGTTCATCAATCCTCAAGATATGGATTAACTTATAAGCATTCTGAAACTTGTAAGCTAATGTAGGGACAGGGAAGGAGAAGTAATTGGTATTAAGCTTTTCTCTATTTCCTACTGAAATTATGTATAGTTAACGATTTGTTCGTCTCATATTATTCGACCTTTAAGTAGTTTACCTTTCAAAATGTAAGAATACAACAACTAAAAAGATTGGACTAAAATTTTGAAGCAACTAGTTAATAAAATACAAATAATAATAAGAACAAAATGAGTGTTGTGCAGGATTAGAGCAACAGATGAAACAAAATTTTGATCGCACATCCGATCCAGACCAACAGATGAAACCATGCATTAAACATAGCATCAAAAGTACACTCTTCATTTTGATCTCACATACAACCATGCAGGATGAAACCAACAGATGAAACCATGCATTTTGATCGCACATCCGATCCAGACCAACAAAATTTTTGCTTCGAACTTTGATTCTTCATGAACCTCCTGCAATCTTTTTTCTTCTACCGGTAGTTGCAAAATGTCCATATGCTTACTGTACAGTTTCAAGCAACGTTCTAGAATTACCTTCTTGAATGCGTCAACAATAGAACCTGTGGATGAAATTTCTCCCTTATCCAATGCTTCAAGAATCTGTCAAGAAACCAAGGCATTAGCATTTTCCAAACATGACTTTACTGGATTGGGTTCAATCCAAAACTACATAGAAATTTTGTACTTACCTTTATCAATTCAAGTTTCCTGTTATGCACGTATGGGCTTACATCATGGTCACTCTCTTTACGGTATTCCATAGCAGAAATATGTAAGTTATCGATGACATTTTGAATAGTCAGCTGTTTTGCTGAGCAACAAGATTAAGATAATGAAAATATGTGCATTTTGAAATTTTAACAATTCAATACTTACATCCAGGTGTTGCTGTCAATGCTAGAATTCTTAACTGCACAGGAACTGCCATCAACTGAATAGATGAAGATAAAGAGGTTCAGGATGCAGAAAGAATGATTAAAGCTCAAACATGCTAGCCTTTCTTTCTCATACATCAAGAAAAAAGGATTTTATAAGAATTCAGAATAGAGATGGATATTCTAATAATAAATGGATGTGTAACAAGCGATCATTAAACATTAAATTCAAATGATAACTGGAACAAAGTTTAACACCTCACGAACTGCTACACAGTAAGAATAGTTTCCCATAGCCCGGTGAGCTTCATCAATCACCAAACAAACAAGTTGTTTCACCAAACATTTGCCTAACAAACATTAAAAGACAAGATCAGAGAACACTAGCTGTGCCTGTGATAAAAGTGATGATATTAGTTGCAAAGATCTAATAACAATTGCTAATACTAAATCACAAATGTTACTGTTTTGGAAAGAAAAAATGTTTTCAGCAAAGAAAAATATAGAGCTTTAATCATCAAACACTAGCTCAGTTAGGGTTTGAGCAAAGAAAAAATGTTTTGCATCTATAAAGTTTAAGTTGAGAAGAGTGAATCCTGCAAATATAAAATATAGAGAAAATGAATGTGAATGAGCTTTTTCAGCAAGAAATTACTCAGAAAAACCAGCCTATAAGATTCTTTTATTAAAAAAAAAATAGCATCTATGTCTTGCAAAGTTGCAATCATAAATTACATTACATTTGCATATGGTTCATCAAAGTTCCATACAAATTTAAATAGACCAAATATCATTTCTTTTAAATCCTACATAATCGATCCAGTAAAAGAATGATCCAGTAAAATCCAAAATGACATTCTTCCAAAAGATAATTTCCATAAAATCAGTCCTATTTGGAATAAATAACAAGCAAACCTCGTGTTGATCATTTGGATTCCACCGGATAGAATCTAATTCATGGTCCTTGGAAATATGGACCAAATCTTTTGCCCCATTCACTGATTGACATTAGCAAATGACAAAATCGATTATGTTCAGCCTAATCTATAAATAATAATTGAGAGAAGCAATACAAAAAATATTCATCTTTTTCAACATCTGGCTAAACCATGATTGATCCAAAAAGACATTCATCCAAAAAGACATTCATCCAATAAATTTTAATCCAAGTTCAATCCAAAACGACATTCTTCTAATAAGTTTTCTTCAAAATAATATCACGATTGTCCAAAAGTATATCAAAATATAAGTACCAACAACCTAATTCAAATAGCTAAATCATTTAGGATGGATCTTAGAGAGCTATTTCATCACATAATTTCTCTTAAATATCTTTGGCAATGCAAAAAAGTTGTCAAGCTTGTGGTCATCCTTGAGAATGTACTCCCCAACATCCATAATTTCTTGCTCAGAAAATTCAGCAAGTTCTATTAACTCTTCATATATCTTCATTTTTCTATCACTATTCTCGGTTTGTTTCTTGAAGTAGGTGGGCATCTCCGCATCAACCTTATTAGCAGAAATGATATACTTTTGCATCTCTCCCACTAAGTCACCTAGAACATCATCAGACTTTCCTTTTTTCTTTCTGTTGGTTGACTTCTTGTTTGTTGGACAAACTGATAAACTTGGAGTTTCAGCCATCCTTATTGCTTGGTTGTCATTATCATATTCATCTTTATGACCTTCAGCATATTCATCTTTTTCAAGCTCAAACGTGTCAACCTCTTCATCGCATAAATTTATGTCTTCTACCGCATCAGCTGGGGTTTCTGCATTAGCTCCTGTGGCACGATCTTTCCCCCACACAGACATCAAATCATCAAGATGGGGAAACTCTTTATTCCTTAAACCAATAGCAGCTGGATGACTCTAAATTAAAAATATATCATTAGTTAAAAGCTGTAAAAAAACTCATAATGAAGAAATAAATGAAACTAAAAAATTGTCAAAATTACCTTAACTCAATCATCAAAAACATCCTTTGTAGCAATAATACACTTCTCAGCATCATTCCACCCAAATCCACTACTATGATTCAGCATTTCATTGATAGCATGGAATTGTCTCTTAAGTAGCTTGTATCTTGACTCGATATGAGGGGTAGCCTTCAAATTGCTAGATGGCAATTTAGCAGCCATTACTTTCTCCAAATACAATAGGTACCCAGTTCGAAAACCATTCTCACTCTTCCAAGTTGAATCTTTGCTCAACTCAACAAGGCAGTCAACTAATACAGCATCCTCTTGTTTTGTCCATAAGTGTTTAGTGCTCTGAGTTTTCCTTTTGAACTTCATTGACATTGAACTTTCTACTTGTTCAGTTTGAACTTTCCTCTTGTGGCTATTTCCTTCCATTGAAAACTGAAATTAAACCATCCAAATACCACATAATTCTTGCATAAAACATAATCAAATTGATCAAATGAATACTATACAAATGGATAATAAGCCCAAATACAAATGGATCAAATCCAGATACAATCAAATTGTTCAAACTATTCAAATGGATAATAAGCCCAAATACAAATGGATCAAATCCAAATACAATCAAATTGTTCAAACTATTCAAATGGATAATAAGCCCAAATACAAATGGATCAAAGAGTTCAAATACATGGAAAGGGAAACTAAATTTTCAAAAAGAACATAATATTTAATTAAACGATGACTGCCAGCTCATGAACATATCATCCGCAAGCTTGTCTCTCCATTCAGTCCAAGCAGAGCTGGTCTCACAGTGCCTGATCAAATCACCATCATCGTCAACATCATCATCAAGTTCACTTGCCTCCAGGACGTCAAGCTCACTCTCTATCGGATCAATTGTCATTTCATACCTTATGAAATTATGCAAAATACAACAAGCCGAAATAATCCTACACTGAGTCTTAACAGAATAAAATGACTTATCTCTTAATATAGCCCATCTCGCTTTTAAAATGCCAAAACACCTCTCAATGCAATTTCTAGCTTGAGAGTGTTTCATATTAAAGTATTCTTTAGCTGTCGCTGGTTGGTAACCTTGCCTCCATTCAGTCAAATGGTACCTTTGACCTCTATATGGTGCCAAAAATCCTTCCCCATTTGTGTATCCAGCATCACGCAAATAATAACAACCTATATTACAAGTGAATATGTATTAATATATATAATAACAACCTATTTTGTATTAATTATAACATAATTATTACCTTGAGGAATCTTCAAGTCATTCCTCCTACTAATAGCATCCCTTAAGACTCTACCATCTGCTGCAGATCCTTCCCAACCCGGTAAGACATAGCTAAATTGCATGTTCGGTGTGCACACGCCCAAGACATTGGTTGCAATTTCACCTTTTCTGGTTCGATACCTAGGTCTATCAACTGTTGAGACATTGACCTTAATATAAGTTCCATCTAATGCTCCCAAACAACCCTACACTCAAAGAAACATCATAAATCATATTAATTTATTGTGTACATTAAGATGATTAAAATAGTAAATATATAGAAATTATATACTTGTACCTTAAACCATTTCCACCTCTCATCCGTGTAATTTTCTGGGATTGGTTCAGGCTTCTTAAGCAAAATGTTGTGTAACCGTAGAACAGAGTTTAAAACTGAATGAAATTGTCTACTAACTGTCTCACCAGATCTAGCTGTTTGTCGTTTTATTTTTTTTTTTTTTTTTTTTTTTTTTTTTTTGTCGTTTTAGACCCTATTCTTCACATTATGTGCAATAATGTGAAGAAAAGATATTACAAGTTCACTAATTGACATATTTTTATTTCCTTTCAGTTTCCCATGAGTCGTTAGCAAAGAACAAAGTTTGTCTAAAGACCTTCTATCCATCCGACAATTATCAACACATTGTCGATCGCTATGAAAAACCATCTCATTCATGTTTATAGACCTAATATTGTATCTAGACAATGTCTTATAAGCATATGATATGCTCCTCCTAAATCTAGCACTCCTCTTGATAGCTAAGACAACTGTCAACATAAAAAGCATAAATAACTTCCTTTCCATCCTCTTTTTGCGTATAAATATCAAAATCATCTTCATCTCCTGCCTTACTGCTAATCGATCCATATCAGCCAACGAATAGTATTTAATTAGAAGCATATCAAGGTAGCTATCACAAACAAATATGATAAAATTACCCTTATGAATAGGGGTAGCGATGAATTAGTGTGATCGACAAAGCAATAAAAACAAAAATCAGTGGTAAAACAACCATTTCCTTAAAAACACAACTAACAATATCAGTGCCATAGAATAATTAGATACCTAAACAAAATTGATAAGAACAACCCTAACTTTTCCTTAAAAACACAACTAACATATATCGATCCACTAGGTTTCATTTCAGTTTGCATAAACGCAGCCCTAACTTTTCCTATTTTTTCTAGTACCAAATTGATAAGAACTAAATTGAGCTCTTAACCAAATAGAAAATTAAGATGAAATTGATGAACATCAAATAATGATACAGCAAAGAAAAGAACCTCACATAGAAAATGAAAACCAATCAAATTAGAATTCTCTTAATCCTACCAAATTAAATACCCACTGTTACCAAATTAAAAGGATACCAATTATATGATACCTAAACAAAAACAGGAGACATGAATTAAAATCTCGCAACTTGGAAGTGTGAATGGCTGTGAAAAAATTAGGAAATCGAAAGAACAAGCATGGGAATCCTGTGAAAAAATCAGGAACACGAAAATAAGCATGGGAATCCTGTGAATGTCTATGAACACGAAAATATTTTCTCGAGATGGACCACGGTAGCATAGAACAAAGATTCTAGAGAAGGGAAGGAAAACCTGGAGGTTGCGATCGTGCGCTGCTAGGATATCGCCGCTGTGATCGCCCTTCGAATCGGAGCGTGGAGTCGCCGCTGTGAATCGCCTCTGCTAGGGCTGTGAATCGCCTCTGCTCGCGTGGACTCAGGAGTCGCCGCTGTGAAGGGTTGTTAATCGCCTCTGCTCGCGTGGAGCCGGGACTCGGGAATCGCCTCTGCTCGCTGGAAATCGAAGAGTCGGGGGAGTCGTTGCAGAGTCGGCGCGTGAGGGGGAAAAATCATATATTAGGGTAGCCTTGTAATTAAATTGATTATTAGGGGTATATGTGGCATAAAGAAGAAATACTGAAGGGTAATTTTGGAAAGAAAACTGTCTTAACCCCGGAATTGAGAAAAACCAGGCTTTCCCTTGGTTTTCTGATTCCGGGTTATATGACCCCTTTTGGGTATATTTGATTACCCGGGAATTCTTCATTACCTAAACCAAACAAGGTTTTTATTGATAACCTTGGATGAATAACCAAGATTATCAATAAACACCCTCAACCAAACGCACCCTTAGAGGTAATCAAATAATTTTCTTGAATAAATTAATTGTCCATGAGATATACCATTTATAGAGATCTTATGATGCTTTATTAATTGACAAATTAATAAAAAAATTATCAATTAATAAATTAACAAAGAAATTGTCAATTTATATCCGTCACTAATCACTGATTTTTTTGTAGTGTACGTTAGTCACTGTTCGAACTAATAGTTTCGTGAATTGACAGGGACGCTAAAAATAAACGAATCATTTTTTACTACCAGAATATATGGAATTATTTCACATTTTTTTCTCCATATATAAATATTTCACGTCCATATAACAATTTTGGCTAAAACTACTCACTAACCTTAATTGATCACCTATGAAACAACAAAAGCATAAAATGATTTCACATACTCCAATGGAACAAAGTTTTTAAATGTCTCTACATACTTTAGTGTATACATTTTAAAGATATGATTCACGTGTTAATTAGATATCTAAGAATTGAATTTTAATTAATTATGGCAGATGATAGGAATTTTCTTTATAGAGATGATAACTCTAAAAATGTGGACAACTTGAATAAGCTCTCATGAATATTTTCAAATTTATTCGGATGATCATAAGAAAATTTTCTAGGATCAAATTAATTATTTTTAAAATTAATTGATTTAAAAAATTAAATATCTAGATTATTATATATAATTAAATAAATTTTAAAGATGACTTGGGTTCCTGAAGTGTCTCAAATAATTTTATCCCTTTGTGTGGACTGACTAGCTAAAACTAGTAAATTAACCAATTATGATCAAAATTACAAAATAAGGGATCAAATGATCAATTGGGCCATATTAAAAGGCAAACTAGGTTGTGGGGCCAATTGAGTGCTAAGTGAGTCAGGTCACACCCAATTCAAATCCCTATCAACTAAAAAAAAATCCCTATCAACTACTCAGTATTCATAAATGGAAAGAAATCAATTTTTTTCTATTAAAATTATAATAAATTATCTGCATTTCTTTTTACCCACTATTTCAAAAGAATATCAAACCATGCACCTACTGAAACTAATTTCACATTCTTTTTTTTTAAAAAAAATAGAGTTCAAATTCAACTTGTAAGATAGATATACAGAAAAAAATCCATATATATTTTAAAAATAATAATAATGATACATAATTGTAATTATATACTTGAATTAATGATAATAATCATAAATTTATAATAGTAAAATTATAGACAACATATATATTCAATTAATCATACACATATTCTAAATTCATATAATTACTCTAAATCATGTCTATTGTTTATATTTCTCTATACTGATATTATCATATCATTATAGGAATCTATAAATGTCTTGGGAAGTGGATACTAGGTGGGAATTTTTTTTCACCACTTAGGGTCCACTCCCAAAGATTTATCAAGTCTCCCGTCATACTTCACTTAAACTTTTCATCACCTAGGGTTTACTTCCTCAGAAGTTCCTCCAAGCATACGATCACCCTTAACTTGATTGAACTTTTCACTTAGAGTGCATTCCTCTAGGAGTACCCACCTCTTTCGTTCAAGACCACTATTCCACCTATATGACTCGATCTGGATCATGACTCTAATACCATTTATTATGATCAAAAGAATTTACATACATCCACAATAGTATCATATTGTCCACTTTGAGCCAAAGTTCTCATGGATTTCTTTTTGGACTCAACCCTGCAAAAGGTCTCATACCAATAGATATATCTTTTATCTTATAAACTCATGATCTTTTCCATGATTTTCAATATCGGATTTTGATTGTATTTTCAACAATCCTCCTCTCAAATGAAGGACCACCATTATTCTCATTATCCAGATCTCTCCTCAAGCATCTGATCACCCTTGACTTGCTCCAGGTGTTAAAATACTGAAAATAGAGGGATTAAAATGCAAATTTTCTAAACTTAAGGGCCTATATTGAATATGCCAAAAATTAGAGGGGCTAAACTGCAAAATGGCTACATCCCTTAAATGCCTTCCTTTTCCCTAATTTTTCGGCCGATTCTATTTCTCCTTTTCTTTCCCAAACAGCCGCCCGCCCGATTCCTTGCCAAAACAGCGACTCCTTCCTTATGTTCATCGCGAGCCTAGGGCAGGGAATCGGCGTCTCTCCTCTTTCCTCTGGCGGCGAATCGCGGGATCGGGGCAGGTCGAGCTCTTCTTCCTCTCGGGCGAGGAGAGGATCTTGAGTCAGCAGTTCTTCTCCAGTCGAGTGAAGAGCAAGGGAAGGGGCTAGGGCACGCGAGCTACTGCCGATCAAACCAATCTCGGAAGGTATAAGTTTCCGATTGAATTTCTACCGGATTTGTTGAGTGATCGACTTTTCTATTGGTGATCTGCTCTTACGCTCGATTTGGGGATTTAGGGAGTAAGGTTGGTTGTTGGTTTCGATCCGAGTCTTGATTTCCGCCTCTGTTCTTGGTTAATGTCTGATCTTGTGATGGGTTTCTCGGGTTGATTTCTTGCCGTGATCAGTGTTAATGCAAATCAGGTTTGGTTTGGGTTTCCGGTTGGTTGCGGCTGTGAGATGTTTAGGAGTGGATCTGAATTTGTTCGGATGAGGTTTATGAATCCTGTCTCTATTCTGTGTATTGCTTTTGTTTGGGATTGCGAGTTTGAAAGGAGAATTGTTCGAGTGTGGTATGGTCACCTTTGAACTTGGTATATTTAGGCCGTGAGTTGTGGATTGGGATTGAGGGTGTAATTAGGATTAATTTATTGGATTAATACTATTAAATCAGTTGGTATTATTAGCTAACACCACATGAGATTAAAGCTAAATGATAATGTTATGTTGTTACAGTCTTGGATGAAGACTTTTGGTTATTCGTGGGGGATTGTATAGTTGGTCCCTAACTAGGTTTAATTCTAATTAAATTAGGGTTGGCTTAATTGTTGGATCAGTATTATGGTGAATCACAGTTTAGTCGGGTTGGTTAAATTCGGGTATGACGAGGTGTCTAATCTAGTTAGCATCCTTTGTATTGATAGCTTATGTTATGTTTTATGGATACAGGGAATTGACTTGAGCAGTTGGCTGCAAACTATTATTTCAGACGAGGGTTCTCTTCACTTACGAGTTACTACATCGGAGGCGGGTATCTCTGACTCTTCTTTTAGAATTGTCACAGATATATATATATACTTGATAGGCTTGTTTAGCAATAGCGTAATAAGTTGTGGCATGACTCTTATATTGTTTTGTTGATGTTGTTTGTGCCACAATTGACTTGTGATACCTATACCTTTAGGACTTAGGTTATGGTGCATTATCCACGAACCTTGCATATCATGTCGATATAGGTGGACTAGATAGTGGATGCTATTTGACCAGTGTTATGCATCATCGTGCACTGTGCATCACTGTCGAGCAGGGACCCTTTTGGGTGAGCTAGGTCGACAGTCATACTGACCTACCCATACGACCACTCATGGGTTAGTGGTTGACGGAGTATTGGGTAGTGTGCTCTGTGCTGCACCGCTCATGCACTCATGGGTTAGTGAATCGGAGCGTAGTAGCAGGCAGATGTCCCTCCTTGAGTTGTCCAGATACCAGGAGATGAGAGGGCGAGATCTCTCCCCCATTTATATGCATGGGGTAGGGGTAACACTCAGACAGAGATGTCCTCCCACAGATGGCCTTAGGCTGATGGATGACCTCGCTAGGATAGGCCATGGAGTAGGGGTGTTACACCGGCAGCATCCCGTCTACTCGATCGCTCAGGAGTAGTGATGGCAGAGTATGGACGGCAGTCACAGCCCTACGTCGGAGGGTGGCCTCCGCTCAGCTTCCTCCCGTACATAGGTGACGATGTCTGACCGACGGCAGGGGTGACCATGTCATTGCACTTTGTGTGTTCGTTTATTTTGCTCTTACTGGTGCTTGTTTATACTTGATGTTGTATATGATTGACATGCACTTTCAGGAGACTCTTATGTCTGGTTTTGGCGACTCTGCTACTTTGGTATGGTAGTTATTATTATGCTCTTGCAGTTGTTCTTATTCCTGCCTATGCATGTGTTTATTTCGGTAGTCTATTACCCTGTTGCTATCTTAGAATATCTTGTATATATATGATGAGATATCCGCTGAGTTTTATTACTCATACCGTTAGCTCCTTGTTTTTATTTCAGGATGATTGACTGGAGCGTGCCCGACAGCCTGTCCCAGGTCGCGTACTCGTCGAGATGTCCTCGGGATTTATCGTCTAGTGTGTCGCTAGTATTTTCTATTATTTCCTTCCGCTGTTGCTTTTGTTGGATTTAGTCATACTATACGGCAGTATAGTTGTACGTTTGTGAGACCTTTATGCTTTGTGTTTTGTCGTAAGTCGGACCGGTCCGCAGTCAGGTATGTTTTATTCGGTTTTATTTTATGCTCTATCTTGATTTGAGGCCTGAGGCCATATAAATTGCGTGGTTGTGATTTATGATGTTGTATGTATGTGTAAGTTGTCCGCCGGACAGGGGAGGTGCTGTCCGATTTTCTATTGGACCAGCGGCTCCTGGGGTCTCGGGGTGTGACACCAGGCCTCTCCCTCAAGCATCTAATTAATCGAGGTCACTCATTTCCTCTAAGACTTTTCATCACCTAGAACTCACTCCTCCAAGATTTCTACCAAGCATCTAGTCACCCTTATTCTGTTTGAACTTTTCACCCACCTAAGGTTCACTCACCACCTAGGATTTACTGTCCTAGGATTTTCGCCAAACATCCAGTCACCCTTGACCCACTTAGACATTTCACCACTTAGGGTTCATTCTCTTAGGATTTTCATCAAGCATCCAGTCATCCTTGACTTGCTTGGACTTTTCTCTTAGAGTTTAGGGTTTACATGACTCGATTTGGATCATAACTTTGATATTATTTATTAGGATTAAAAGAATTCATATATGATCTCCAAAATGATATGATTATTTTCATTATTTTATTTGGGTATAAGTTCTTATTGATTTGTTTTTGAGTTTTTTAATGTATTTTTACTATGAGATTTTTATTGTATTCCCAACATATATGACTATCAATGAATTTAATTTTGAAGAATATATCTCTTAATGGTTTGTCATAAAATAAATTCGATAAAAATATTATTGAAAATCTTCAACTTCATTACATCAAAATGTTGAAAATATAATCACGAAATCAATACCTCGTATTAAATCATTAAGAAACTTTAATTGGAAGTGCAAGCACCATTAAAGTTAACAATCTTTCAATATCTGTAAACATTTTCTTTACAAAGATAATCTTAGAATATAATTAATCCCGGATGAGATGAGAGATGTAAATGAATATCTTTATTTATTTTTTTGTTTATTTTATTTTTACCAATATGCTTTGTTCTACGTTCGTATACTCTTCCTTGAGAATTGAGATGATAAATTAATGCAAGCTGTTGCGGTTTTATAGTACGTGTTGAAATCTTTGCTCGATCCCATTGGAATTGAAGCAATTAATTGTCTTTTTCCGGCCATACCATCAATCATTCTTTACTTCATATGTCCGGCGCCCGCGTCCACATATGTCGAGCTGTTCAGAAACAGACTACGATTATTCATTTCGTGTTCCTGCACTGTCATTCACTTGAACCAGGCATACAGTTGACATATATAATTGCCGGTGGAGAAGACAAAACACATCCACTTCGTCCCATTAATTACACAATTAAGTAGCGTCAACTCCATCACTAGTTGTTTGAAAAAAGAGAGCATACATATGGACGCCGCGAGAGATTAATTGGAGCGTCAAGCTGTGGGAGTTTAGCAGCCATGACATTTGCATAAACATGATCTTCTTCTTTTGATTTGGACCGATTGTCTTCAGTGCCGACATCATGCATGGGACAGGGGAACTTGACATGCATGCGATTTCTCGGAGCCTTTTCCCACTTCAAAGTCATCAACCAAATTAAGGAATTGAGTGCCCTGCTGTTTCTGGAAGATGAAGTTCATGGCGACCAGTTGGCCGGGATGCAAAATGCGTATCACAGTTATCCTTTGGAACTTGTGGAGGTTGGCCACATTGAAGGAATTAAGATTGTGATATATGAGTTGGTTATGGCCTAACTTTTGTGTGGTTGATGTGGCATGAATTCTAGCGTTTCTAGATCTTCTTCTATATGAGGTGTAGAGCATGTTATCGCCTACCGATTTTATAGTTTATTTTTGAAGAAGATATATAAAGTTAAACAAAGTAATTATGCTTTGTTGAAATATAGACTAACTGTTTACCATAAGTCATGCATGCCTATTGTTCCGGAAGCGAATGACGGAGATGACGAGTTATCAAAGCGTAGCCCACGACAATGAAGACAGGGAGAGGATGTTCACGCCTGTGAGATTAACACGAGCGTTAAAGGAGATGCACCGGAAGATTTTCCAATGGAGTCCTCTCTGGCGCTCAAGTCAGAACTCTCTCTTTTTCGGAGGACAACGAGGAATCAAATTGCTATACTTCTGGCAAGCTTACACCCTATTACCTGAGTGTCGAGGCGTCTTATATACCTGATGGCTTCCTCGCACGTGTCCCCACGTTCTCCTCCATGTTCCTTAATCATCGGTTACTTGATAGCTATTCTCTTTTGGTAACGGTCACTGCGATTATTAAGGCTTTAATTACCGTGCGTTGCAAATAATAATTACCTGATGACTTTCCTGTTCTAGAAGGAGGAGCAGGTGCTTGAAGCCTGACTTTCTCATCCCTAAGTTGATCTTTGGGCTCTACTCTCCCAAGTCGGTCTTAGAGTCTTATCTCCCGAACTGACCTCGGGGTCTTCTTCAATTCTCCCGAGGTAGTTTCCGAAGCCAGATCCCTAGTCTGACCTCGAGGGCTTTTTTCAATTCTCCCGAGGTAGTCTCGGGAGCCTAAACCCTGGTCTGACCTCAGGACACTGGTTCAGTGGGTCCTGCCACGTAGCTTTCCCGTGCCACGTGTCCACCCCGGGATGCTCATCCCTATCACAAGTCTCTCCCGTGACACCTCAAGATTTGTAGTTATCACTGTCCACTTGTCGTGTCTCTAGTCCTCGCACGAGAGCGGCTCCTTCCCTATAAAAGGGGAAGGCGAAAACGACCTTTCGTCTTCTTGCACCGCCGACTACCAGAGCTTGTGCATCCCGTTTCTGCCTACTAGAGTTTCCTTTTGCAAGGGCTTCTTCTTCATGCGTAAGTCTCGTTCACCTCCGTCTTCTTCTCCTCTTCTTTACCATGGGCAAGGAAGGAAAGGGAAAGAAGGGCCAAGATAGGAAAGAGAGGTTTGGAGAAGAAGGGATGTATCGTCTGGAGTGGTACGAAACCACCTCCTCGAAGGTCAAGACGAACACTTTGAGAGCTGCCTGTGAAGCATATGACATTCCGGCGGAGTTAGAGGTCGAGGTCCCAGGATAGACCAATCCCCAATAGAACCTCTCTTAGGGGTTTTCACCTTTTAGTTAGGACAGGTAGAGTTTGACCTCCGTTTTCCTCTTCCTCGCTTTTTTATGGCCCTATCTGAGTACTTTAATATCCCCTTACACCAGATGGCTCCCAACGCCTTCGCTCAGATGGGCGGGGTGTTTATCATTTTCAAACTTTTCAACATACATTTAACCCCTCGCTTCTTCCACTTCTTCTTCCTCCCAAACTAGGCCTCTAGAGGGGCATTTAGCTTCACCGCTCGCCCTGGCCATAAGTTCATTGGAAGCCTCCCTTCATCCCATAAGGGATGGAAGGAGCACTTCTTTTTCATTTGGCTTCCTAAGCGTCCTTTCTGCCCGATTCGCTGGCGAGAAGACCTACCCTCTCTTCCGGACTTGGATGACTTCCAGTAGGACCAGGGGTATCAGCGGGCTAGAAGCGTCTTAGTCGAAATGGAGTTCCACGACCCCAACCTGGTGCAGTGTGAAGAATGTTAGGACCTTGACATACGACTAGAGGGGGGTGAATAGCCGTTCACCCACTTCGATTGCGATTTCTTCCTACACGTGTTAGCATGCGCAAGTGGAAAACTTAACTACAAACTAAAACAATGATAACACCAAACCTTTACGTGGTTCGGAGATGATACTCCTACTCCACGGCTGTCCGTAAGGTGGACGATCCCGATCCGTCAGTGGATGACTCCCCGGAACACCTCTAGCTAGCTCTTGTCGCTCCTTGTGAGTGGAGAAACCTCACCACAAACTTTTGACAACCTCTGAGCACTTGTAGGCTACCAACAAGCTTTACCCAAGCTTATTTCGCCAAAGCCTCTCAGCCAAAAACGAGCTCTCTTAAATAGTGCTCGATGTTGAAAAGTCCGGCCAGTCGATTGGTGCTAACACCAGTCGACTGGTCCTCTTGAATTCGAAAGTCACAGCCCGACGCTTCGAATTCTAGTCGACACCAGTCGATTGCACATATGATCAGTCGACTGATCTTTCTGTGCTCTACATCAGTCAACTGATCCAAGCATCATTCGACTGCCAACTTCCTAAACGTAGGGTTTCCCTTCCCGAGTACAATTCTCTCAGCACTCGAACCCTAACGACTTAGCTGACTCTTCATCCAGCAGCCTCGACCTGTTGCTTTCAAGCCTTCTTCGACTTTGGCTCTCGTCCCTCGGATGCATACGAACCTGCGGCTCGTTCTCATGTCATCCTTCGCGTATGCCTCGAAGTTCGCTTCTCTCGGCTCATCGTCCCTGCTTTGTCCACGGTCCCTCAGATGCACACAAGCCCACGGCTTGTCTACTCATGTCATCCTTCACCGGATCCGAAGACGTCCAACTAAGTCTATGTGTATTCTACAAACCTGCACACTCAAATATACATATTAGATCAACATGAAACCCTAACTTAATCATATTAACACACACATCAAAACCCATGATCTACCCGATCACACTTGGGTTGATTTCCCAACAATCTCCCCCTTTTTGATGTGTGGCAACATGTTTAAGTTAGGTGCAAGGATAACAATTGAAAATTACAGACATAGCAAATTAAGAAGCATAAACATGCATCCTCCCCCTTAATCTATGCCTCCACACATAATTTTCAATTTTAGCATAACCATAAGTTAAGTTAAAAACTAACTTAAACCTCTCAATTCTCCCCCTTTGACACCATCAAAAGGATTGCTTTAAACAATATTAACCCCTAGTATCAATTTCGGACAAGCTTTCTTTTCCAAAACTCCCTGAAATCAGAAACTATAAGCATCAGTCAACTGCGTCAGTTATCATTCAACTGGTGCCTTCGAACTGCAAACCCACAGAAAGTTTAGTCGACTGCCTCAGGGGGCAGTCGACTGATACAGATCAGTCTGAAACTTCAGCTTCTGAGCCGAAATTCAGAAATTCCTAACAAATTCTATAAAAATTCAAAAAATTCTGAAATTTTACAAACATATTTCTTATGATGTATTTTAACATAGAAAAATATATTTTCATGAAAATACCAAATATGTTTGACTTTTCGACCAAAACTCAAATCTTTTGAAAATATTCAACTTTGTATTAAATATACTTCATAGTTTTAAAACCATGTGTTTTCCAAGTCTATCCCATACTCCTTAAAACACAGAAATGTTTTCAATTCTCCTCCTTTTTCTCCACTAGAGAAAGAAAAAGTGATCACAGCTCCCCCTTTATACCATAATATCTCGATAGAAGGTATATTGAAATTCATCATATAACCATTAAATCATGTACGCACAATCCACAAGTATTACAATATGAAATATGGTGTTTGAGAGATAATGGAAGAACACGCTCAAGCTAAACACACTCTCAACACCATCACATCCAAGTCATGCTGAAGCTATGCATCATCGCCAGGAGGAGGAGGAGGAAGAGGGGCCTGGTACGTCAAGTCCCAGCGCTACATCATCTCATACATATCAGCATGTCGCTGCTGAAAACTCTGAAAGTCCTCCCTGAGTCCGTGAACCTCCGCCTCTAGTTGGGAGAACCGCTCCTCTATAATCCCCGCAGGAGCAGCAGCAGGCGCAGCAGCAGGAGCAGCCTCCTCCTCATTATCAGAACTAGAGGATGCATGGTAACGTCGCCAGACCATCACTCCCTGTTGTTTCTCAATCTCAGCCAAGGAGAGCTGCCGAAAACCTATCTGATCATAGTCCTTGGACAGCTGATGAAACTGACCTCTAGTGATGTCAATACCTCTAGATGAAAAGAATTTGGTCAAAATATGACCGAATGACATGTAAATCTTCCAATGAACCTCATGCGAAAAATGCACAATAGACATGAATATCTGACCGGCAATGTCGATGTCCAGCCTCCTCTCTAAAGCATACATCATCACTAGGTGAGGTAACCGAATCTTGGACCTCCCCTTGGTGACAATGGGCAAAATACAGTCTAGGACAATTTTAGAAAGGATGTTGCTAACTGCAGTCATTCGCCTAGCTATAAAAATACGCTACAGAGGAGGTCGAGGA
Organism: Boesenbergia rotunda; assembly: GCA_024364735.1. NCBI lineage: Eukaryota > Viridiplantae > Streptophyta > Magnoliopsida > Zingiberales > Zingiberaceae > Boesenbergia > Boesenbergia rotunda. Next base: position 75,363 of record JAGFNQ010009597.1, read on the forward strand.
TTATTGAAATAATGGCGGTGGATTTGGTCAATGGTCACATTAGACAATGTTAAAGGCTCAATGACATTTGGGAAGCATGTAAATGGGTTTTCTGAAACGCGACACCCTAAGAATGACCCTAACAATGTAGGTGAAAAAGAAATGGTGACTCCCCCTACCATGGACTCATATGTCATGCCATCAGTACTACTGCAGGCGAGATTTGCATAAAATTCTTTGTAGAGGTCAATATTTATGTAATGCTGACAATACAATAACTTCTCCAACCCATAATAAGTGATAATCTCAATGATGTGAGGAGTAATCTCTTGAAAATATAACCGATTGAGATATCGACAATTCATTAAAATAAAGTCAACATTCTCAAATCTTCACTGGCTCGCCTCGGAACGGAACCGAGGTGCCGTAGGATCTATGGGAGGCTGTCGGGACGTCCCCTCACCAACCCTTCGTTTTTACCTAGCCCTAAAATGCAAATACCATATGCATGTACCAAGAATGACCAAATCAAGAAGAAAAACAAGGTAAACAGGCAAAATATAGAGAGTTAGTCATGAATCATGGACTAAATGAGAAAAATGAAGTAAACAATTCGTTACCGTCTCTCCATTCACTACATGACAGACAATGATCAAAGTTGACTCAAGAAAGGGAGCTTCTCTTGCCCTACGTTCGGATCTAAGGTGGAGGAAGGCTAGAAACAAGATTTTAGGACCTTGGGACGGCTTGGAGTAGCTGGAGAGGTTGAGGGAGAGGAGTGGCAACAAGAGGCGGCGCTGAAACCCTAGGTTCGGTCGCCCCCGCGTGGGTTGTTCTTTTAAAGATTCGCTGCATCAGTCGATTGCCCCATGGGCCAGTCGACTGATGGAGTAAATAGAAAGATCAGTCGACCGATGCATAGAAGACCCTAGTTTCTGCATCGAACTGCACCAGTCGACTGCCCCTGTACCAGTCGACTGGTACCCTTCATTTTCAACATTTCTGACCCCAATTTCATAAATGCACCAGAAATTTCACAAATCTCCAAAAATTCTCAAATTTTATGGAGAGGTTTGTGGTTCCCGTGTCTATTTGGAAAAATACATTCAAACATGTATTTATCACCAATCCCAAGATTGACACAAAACCCAAAACTATCTAAATGGTTCAATTGAACCTTAACCTAAAGTCCTAGTTTTAACCTCCTCTTGATGTCTCTGCCCATACCAAACCACAATGTATCCCTAGCATTGGTTTATATGACATCTACACATCACCAACCAGTTTTCATGCAATATGGTTCCAATGTCAAATTTTCATGCATGTAACTCACTTTTGATGTGCCAAATCTCTAGGATTAAGACTCAAATTTATCTCCAAATCCTTTGGCACATTCCACAGCCTATCTAGTCTTCCTGGAAAAATCCTCCTGAGATCCATTGACCATGGGTCCCAACTTGACTCCTAGAGCTCCCCCTTGAGCTCTTAGCCTTAGTGACCTTCCTAGGTGACTCATCTATAATGACAAGGCTGCACCGGGGTAGCTCCGGTACTTCTTGACCTACAACCCTAACCTTCTTAACTTTGGACACATTGTCTTTGGTTAAGTTCTTCTTCTTCCCTTTAAATGGCTTTCCCTTACCATTTTTGGCATTCCCCTTGCTATAGTCATATGACATCCCTGCATATGACTTTTCCATAGCATTTGATCTCATAGATCGGTATCCTAGACCCGATCTATCATTGTCGGGATTTTGATTACTCAACACCATGCATAAACCCTTAGATCCAATAATGAATCTATCTAGAATTTTTTCTAATTTATCAAGCTTTGCCCTCAAGGCTTGATTTTCTCTCTCTAGGTTCTTAACCTTAGCATCACCATGTCCATCTTGGACATTTCTAGATCTACCCATTTGTCTAGGCATGTGTCTCCCTTTCTTTGGATTAATACCTTGGTCCTTAGGTCTAAAGATTCTAGGTTTATCATGATACATGAATTCCCTAGGATTTTGATATACAACATTAACTCTATTTTTATCACAATATCTAAAATCAAAATTATGCATAGGTAAATAATTTTCATTATTTCTAATATGCATGGAGGAATTTGAAAAATGCTTAAAGTTAGGGATTACCTCCCTTACCCTTGTAGCTCCCCCTTTGTTAGTGATATGAGAGAAGTGTCCTAATGCAATCGCCTTATGATTGTAATCATTTATTTTAATAAATGAATATTCACTATTTGAGTATACATGTTTGTGTATTTGATTAAGATCTTAAACTCATTTACTGAATGTCTGCAATACAATTCACAGCATGAGAGAATTTGTGATGAATTCACAACTAGTGATTATCTCTACATGTGCAATTGTGAAGTATTGAAATTGTCCCTAGTTGATGAATTGATAAATACGGACACTATCAATTCTGTTGAGACTAGCATGGGTTATTCTCTAATCAGCTGATTCTCACTGGCTGGTGACATTGAGATGTCCGGAGATAAACATGAATGCTAGTTAAGGGAACTAGTTCATTGGAGTGACTGCTGTAAAACTTCATATGGTAGTCTACATATAGATATGTCAGTGAAGTTCTTACTGCAGCTTAAGTGCGATGTTCCTTTGACTTGCGGTGTTCAAGTCATCTTGGTCATGTAGACTTATACTTTGACATCTTAAGCAAGCATTTCCAAGGAGGTGTGGACCCAGGATGATTGGGTATAAGCCGAAGTGCCCGAAGATGTTTGAACAGCCTACAAAGGATTCACCACTCCTTGCGAGGAGATGTATACCCGAGGCCTATCGTCGGATTGTTACTCGAAGCCTCTGGCCAGAGCATGACATGTTCAGAATATGAATCTCTTAAATACATTAGAGTAATTAGAATCCGTAGGACGAGAAAACGTTACTTAAGCTAGATGTGACGTAGTCAGCCTAGTGGGGACTGACACACATAGACCATGTCCTGAACCAAGTGGGTATATAATGGTGAAGGGAATGGGGCACGCTTCATTATAGCTGCTGAAGGGTTTCAGAATTGTTTCTGAGGTCAACTGTTGATCTTTCGATTAATTGGGGATCATGATGTACTACTAGGTGTCACTCATGATCGTTCTATAATTGATTAATTATAGACGGCCAACATAAATCGAAAGCCTATTTAGTCACACGTACTACGAGTAATCCGAGGGATTTAAAACGAGTTGAAAATTGAATTTTCCAATCAAGAGAGATTAGGTTTGGTTGAGCCAAACGATAAGTCGAATCTGAATTTTTCAGAGACGCATCGGAAGCGTAAAATGGCTAAGTCTTTTGAAGACTTAATAGATAAATTAAATAAGTTTAATTCATTGGGGCGTGGCTTGGATGGGTCAGCCAAAGAGGGCCTCCATCCTCTTTGCTTGGCCGGCCACAACAAAGGGAGAGAACTAAGTTTTTGGATCAATAAACCAAGTGTGGTTTATTTTATAATAAACCAAGGTTTGGTTTATTTCTTCATGGAAATTAAAATGAACCATGGATTGGTTTATTTTATAAAATCAATCATGGATTGATTTACCATGATAAGGAAATTTATTCCATAGGAGAGAAGAGACTTGATTGATTTTTATCATGAATTAAAATATGATTTTAACCATAATATAAAATCAAACTTGGCATGATGGAATAAGTTATTCCATATTTGAGAGGCTTGATTGTTAAGAGGCTACTATATAAAGGACCCAAGGCAAGGCTTGAAAAATAATCGAAGAGATGAAGGCATAGGCTCTCTCCCTCTCTTTCTCTCCTTCTCTTCTCCCCTTCTTGCCGTGCGCCAACCAGCCCCAAGAAGGAGCAGCAGCCGGCCGCCCCTGCCCTTTCCCTGCCGACCACCACCTGCTTGCCGGAGAAGGAAGCTCCGGCCATCTCTTGGCCGGAAGAAGGTGCTGCCGGAATTAGAGTTTGCCGCAAGGATCTTTTTGCCGCAAGTGTCTTCTTTTGCTTCGCCGAAATTTTGATTCGGGCCATCCTTTTGTGGTTAGTCTTTCGACTTCTCTCTTGGTTTTTCTTGCCGCGTTCTCGGAGAATCTAGTAGTTCTCGAGAACACGAAACTGGTGGCTTTGCGAAGTCATCCCGAAGATACTCGGCGTGGACGCGAATAGAGGCGGAGCTTCCAAGGGACGCTTACGGTTGGATCTCGTCCCTTCCTTCGAGTTACGCGAGGTAATACGTAAATTAGTTTATGTTTCTGCAAAATTTTAAATATATGATCATGTCTACACAAGATAAAATTGCATGCTTAGATGTGTGGTTAAATAATTTGAGAAATTATTTATGCTAAACCTTCCGCTGCACGTAATTAATTTTAAAATTACGAACCCGCATCCATGTCAACATGCACCCGGTCCTAACACCCTTAATGTGAGTTTTTCTTCTTCTCCTTCTTCTTCCCACTTCCTCAAATGCTTTAATTTCTTGAATTCTCCTTTCCTTGAGCATTTGGTGTGGTAGTGTCCTAGCTCACCACACATGAAACACCTAATGTGCTTCTTCTCCTTCTTTTCCCTACAACCCATGTTAGATTTTAAAGAAATTGACTTGGGTTTAGGGTTTACCTCCTTTTTACCTAATGGATACTTATCCTTGTAGTGCCCCTTCTTGTTGCACCCAAACCAAATAATGTGGTCTTTTGACTTTGTTCTAGTGGAGGAGGATGCTTCTTCTTGCTCTGGTATTGCCGATGGTCTCTTCTCCCTCTCAATCCTTAAAGCGGAGACCTCTTCTTCCCCCTTTGATGAAGTGGACGGTTCTTCAATTTCTTATGCTACTTCACTTGAGGAGATGGATGAACCTTTTTCCTCTTTCTTCTCCTCTTCTGATGTTGAGCTTCTTTCCTCATCCAATTGGGCATTCTCCTTTTCTTGGACCATTAAGCCCATCTCATTGGCTTCTTCTTCTTCCTCTACTCGTGTAGGGTTTTCATGAAGCGCTATCATCTTGCTCCATAGTTCATGTGCATTTTTATACTCACCTACACGACTAATCACATCATTAGGCAAAACATTAAGTAGAATTGATATTACCTTATCATTTGCCTTTGATTGCGTTTGTTGCTCCTTATTCCAATATCGTGGTCGGAGCTTTTTCCCGTGTTTATCTTTTGGAACTTCAAATGGCTCTTCTAGCGCGATCATGAGATTCCAATCCATGCTGAACCATCTCTTTGTCTGCATCCTCCAATATTCGAAACTCTCAAAGTCGTAGGGAGGTGGAACATTGATATCGTCCCCTAATCTTTCTTCAATCGTCATTTCCTCTAGCTTTTTGCTCTCTCAGCGATTAGTCCATAAACGAGCAACCTCGCTCTGATACCACTTGTTAGGACCTTGACGTACGGCTAGAGGGGGTGAATAGTCGTTCACCCATTTCGATCGCGATTTCTTCCAACACGTGTTAGCAAGCGCAAGCGGAAAACTTAACTACAAACTAAAACAATGATAACACCAAACCTTTACATGGTTCGGAGATGATACTCCTACTCCACGGCTGTCCGTAAGGTGGACGATCCCGATCCATCGGTGGATGACTCCCCGGAACACTTCCGGCTAGCTCTTGTCACTCCTTGTGGGTGGAGAAACCTCGCCACAAACTTTTGACAACCTCTGAGCACTTGTAGGCTACTAACAAGCTTTACCCAAGCTTATTTCGCCCAAGCCTCTCAGCCAAAAATGAGCTCTCTTAAATAGTGCTCGATGCTGAAAAGACCGTTACCAGTTGACTGGTGCTCTTGAATTCGAATGTCACAGCCCGACGCTTCGAATTCTAGTCGACACCAGTCGACTGCACATAGGATCAATCGACTGATCTTTCTGCGCTCTACATCAGTCAACTGATCCAAGCATCAGTCGACAACCAACTTCCTAAACCTAGGGTTTCCCTTTCCGAGTACAATTCTCTCAGCACTCGAACTCTAGCGACTTAGCTGACTCTTCATCCAGCAGCCTCAACATGTTGCCTTCAAACCTTCTTCGACTTTGGCTCTCATCCCTCGGATGCATACGAACCCACAGCTCGTTCTCATGTCATCCTTCATGTATGCCTCGAAGTTCGCTTCCCTCGGTTCATCATCCCTGCTTTGTCCACAAACCCTCAGATGCACACAAGCCCACGGCTTGTCTCCTCATGCCATCCTTCACCGGACCCAAAGACGTCCAACTAAGTCTATGTGTATCTTGTAAATCTGCACACTCAAATACACATATTAAATCAACATGAAACTCTAACTTATTCATATTGACACACACATCAAAACCCATGATCTACCCGATCACACTTGGGTTGATTTCCCAACAAAGAACTCCTGTATCGGGCTAGGCTTAGCTCCAAAGCCACTGGCCTTAGTCATAGAATCAGTAAGTTCAATATTTTGTTAAATACTTGTCGATTCTAACTAATGCTTCCTTATTTTTGTGTTGCAGAGAACGTCATGTTGTCCCGGGCAATGAGCAAACTCCTTAAGTGGGAGCTAGTAGACGAGCAGACCCTCGCCCCTCTTCCAGCTCCAACTGCCCTGGTGACCGAGAATTCTGAAAGCTCCGAGCCGGAACAAGAGCTGCCTGGTGTTCAGGGAGTTGATCCCTCCCATGCTCCCATTGGGACGAGAGGTGACGATGAAGAACCTGCAGCACAGGTTCTTCCGTCAACGACAGAGCCGACTGGAAAAATGGGGCACAGACTACTCGTCTTGCCCAGGGAGGAAGACTAGGAGAGACGCTCAATTCCTCCTGCCCCCCCCCCCGGAAGAGGAGGACCCGCACACCTCCGACTTCTCCTACGATCACGGAGGAGAAGGAGGATAAAATTCCTCTCTCGAACCACCACCGAAGGGTGCCCTCTCCTGCGGCGGAGCACTATGCAGAAATAGCAACACTTGTTGACTCCTTCGACCAATCCAGAGGCAAGCAGGCGGGATCGACAGAGCCTCGACTGATGAGTGTGCATCTGCACCTCCCTCTCTACCCTTCGAAGCACCCAGTGTCTAGCCCCTCCCTCTCTGCCGCTCTGAAGTCACATCTGACGCGCCTTCTCCAAGTAGCCACGAAGCCATGAGAGGGAGGACCACAGGTGATTCAGCTGGGTTAATCAATAGCTTACATGAGTCACTCCTCAAGGTAAACGTCTTGTCTTTTCCCATTATAATCATTTTCTCGTCTAACCCTTATTATTTATTGTGGCAGGCCACGTCTGACTGTCTTCTCCTGGGTAGCGCCTGTCCTCCAAGCAGGAAACCGACGCCCTGTGCCAACAAGTAACTGAACTAGAGACGGAGGTTTTTCGGGCTCGCGAGGAAGGCCTGATGCAGGCGGAGGACAGCAGGGGCCTTCGAGTTAAGGTGGAGCACTACCTGGACTCCCTGCGGGCCTCTGAGTCCTCCCTGCACAGTGTTAGCCACCGGGAACGCCTATTATTAGAGCTGGCATCAATCCTCGCTAAGGAGGTGAGCCACTTAGCTTAGGAGAAGGGGCGTCTCGAGGATCGGGAAGCAAAGTTGTCGGAGGGCATCCGACTCCTGCAAGAGGACTTGGAGCGGGCTCTTGACTATTGGATCGGGTTGGTCCGGCTAGAGGGGGGGTGAATAGACATTTATTAAAAAAAAATAAGGTGGTAGCACTCGCCTTTTAAAAAGGAACTTGGTCGCCACTATGAACGTTGCTTCCAAGGCAGTGGACGCTCAACAAAAATCATTTTATGGCAGAGAAGCCTTACAACAAAAGCACGCCAGACTTTAGAGATTTTATAAGTGAATGACTTAATTGAACTGAGCTTCAGGGGCCTATTTATAGTCCCGGGAAGAATTATCCGTTTGCTGACGTGGCAGATCTAGGGCGCCTGACATGTGGCCCGAGGCTTTATCCAAAGCCAACGGTCATAAATGGCTAAGGAAGCCTTCTCGGGCGCCTGATACATCATAGGTGCCTGAGTGGGCTTGGGCGCCTGACACGTGGCACACCTAAGCTTTATCCAAAGCCAACTCTTGCAAACTGCTGAAACACCCTTCTAGGGCGCCTAAGACAACATAGGTGCCTGATCTATCAGGCGCTTGTGAGCCTATGGGCGCCCAGGATGCAGTTTGGGTCAGCCAATGCTGACCAACCTCTGGCTTGACTCGACTCCCCTTCTTGGGTGATTTCTAGCTAACCGGGGTTAGGCTCACCCGAACCCGATTTTGGCCTTTCACCCCTTGAGCGTCCTTCCTCCTGGCTTCTTGTCCTTCGGACACCGCGCACGTCCTTTTCGCTCCACCGACATACTCTTCCACAGAGCTCCGCGTCCCTCGAATGCATCGAGCTCGTCAGCTCCCTTTCCGTGCCATCCTTCTTGACCGTTGCGTCTTTCGCTCGACTTCCTGCGTTCCTAGGTTCCTGTACACTTATACACATGGTTAAATACACCAGAATCTAACTTAAATTGGTTGATCACATCAAAACCAATCAAGGGTACTTACAATCTCTCCCTTTTTGATGTGCATTAACCCGAGTTAAGTTAGGGTAAACAACATAAAAAAAACATGCATAATAATGCAAACATTGTAAGTTCAAAAAAAAATTGAAATTTAGAGTCTACCCCTTAACTTAACACTACTTCTCCCCCTTTGATCACAACAAAAAAAATAGGGAAACATAATTAGGGGAAAAATTTTTTTTTGAGTGTGATAACAAAATATTCTAAGTGAAAAAAATCGCGTTTCCATAAATTTTTTAAATTGAAAATGACATATTTTTTTGAAGTTAATTCTATTTTTTGTTAAAAAAATTGTCTGAAAAAAAAATCCAAAATTTTTTTTGACAAAATCAATAGCTGATGAGGAGATCCTAAAAAATCGGATCTAGTCAAAATAATTTCCTATCGAAATTTGAAAATTAAAAAAATAGATTTCAATAAACAAATCATAAAAAGTCGAACATCAATAAAATAATCTAAATATTTTTGTCAAAGTCGAAGATGAAAATATGAGTTTGAACAAAAATTTTGAAGTTTAAATTCGTTCATCAAGTCCAAAAATAAATGAAAACCCAATAGATAAGAGATTTTGAAAATAAATTTTAAAAAATTTGAAAAATACTTCAAAAAATATGAAAAAATTATTTTTCATATTTTAGAAAGGATGTTGCTTTCTAAATTTTAATAAATTTTAGAAAGGATGTTGCTAACTGCAGTCATTCACCTAGCTATAAAAATACGCTGCAGAGGAGGTCGAGGATTATTGAAATAATGGCGGTGGATTTGGTCAATGGTCACGTTAGACAATGTTAAAGGCTCAATGACATTTAGGAAGCATGTAAATGGGTTTTCCGAAACCCAACACCCTAAGAATGTCCCTAACAATGCAGGTGAAAAAGAAATCGTGACTCCCCCTACTATGGACTCATATGTCATGCCATCAGTACTACTGCAGGCGAGATTTGCATAAAATTCTTTGTAGAGGTCAATATTTATGTAATACTGACAATACAATAACTTCTCCAACCCATAATAAGTGATAATCTCAATGATGTGAGGAGTAATCTCCTGAAAATATAACCGATTGACATATCGACAATTCATTAAAATAAAGTCAACATTCTCAAATCTTCACCGGCACGCCTCGGAACGGAACCGAGGTGTCGTAAGATCTATGGGAGGCTGTCGGGACGTTCCCTCACCAACCCTTCATTTTTGCCTAGCCCTAAAATGTAAATACCATATGCATGTACCAAGAATGACCAAATCAAGAAGAAAAACAAGATAAACAGGCAAAATATAGAGAGTTAGTCATGAATCATGGACTAAATGAGAAAAATGAAGTAAACAATTCGTTACCGTCTCTCCATTCGCTGCATGACAGACAATGATCAAACTTGACTCAAGAAAGAGAGCTTCTCTTGCCCTACGTTCAGATCTAAGGTGGAGGAAGGCTAGAAACAAGATTTTAGGACCTTGGGACGGCTTGGAGTAGCTGGAGAGGTTGAGGGAGAGGAGTGGCAACAAGGGGCGGCGCTGAAACCCTTGGTTCGGCCGCCCACGCGTGGGTTGTTCTTTTAAAAATTCGCTGCATCAGTCGACTACCCCATGGGCCAGTCGACTGATGAAGTAAACAGAAAGATCAGTCGACTGATAGAGGGTCAGTCGACTGATGCATAGAAGACCCTAGTTTCTGCACTGAACTGCACTAGTCGACTGCCCTTGTACCAGTCGACTGGTACCTTGCATTTTCAACATTTCTGACCTCAATTTCAGAAATGCACCAGAAATTTCATAAATCTCCAAAAATTCTCAAATTTTGTAAAGAGGTTTGTGGTTCCCGTGTCTACTTGGAAAAATACATTCAAACATGTACCTATCACCAATCCCAAGATTGACACAAAACCCAAAACTATCTAAATGGTTCAATTGAACCTTAACCTAAAGTCTTAGTTTTGACCTCCTCTTGATGTCTCTACCCATACCAAACCACAATGTATCTCTAGCATTGGTTTATATGGCATCTACACATCACCAACCAGTTTTCATGCAATATGGTTCCAATGTAATATTTTCATGCATGTAACTCACTTTTGATGTGCCAAATCCCTAGGATTAAGACTCAAATTTGTCTCCAAATCCTTTGGCACATTCCACAGCCTATCTAGTCTTCCTGGAAAAATCATCCTGAGATCCATTGACCATAGGTCCCAACTTGACTCCTAGAGCTCCCTCTTGAGCTCTTAGCCTTAGTGACCTTTCTAGGTGACTCATCTATAATGACAAGGCCGCACCGGGGTACCTCCGGTACTTCTTGACGTACAACCCTAACCTTCTTAACTTTAGACACCTTGTCTTTGGTTAAGTTCATCTTCTTCCCCTTAAATGGTTTTCCCTTACCATTTTTGGCATTCCCCTTGCTATAGTAATATGGCATCCTTGCATATGACTTTTCCATAGCATTTGATCTCATAGATCGGTATCCTAGACCCGATCTATCATTGTCGGGATTTTGATTACTCAACACCATGCATAAACCCTTAGATCCAATAATGAATCTATCTAGAATTTTTTCTAATTTATCAAACTTTGCCCTCAAGGCTTGATTTTACCTCTCTAGGTTCTTAACCTTAGCATCACCATGTCCATCTTGGACATTTCTAGATCTACCCATTTGTCTAGGCATGTGTCTCCCTCGGATGCACCGAGCCCGTCGGCTTCCTTTCCGTGCCATCCTTCTTGACCATTGCGTCTTTCGCTCGACTTCCTGCGTTTCTAGGTTCCTGTACACTTATACACATGGTTAAATACATCAGGATCTAACCTAAATTGGTTGATCACATCAAAACCAACCAAGAGTACTTACAATCTCTCCCTTTTTGATGTGCATTAACCCGAGTTAAGTTAGGGTAAACAACATAAAAAAAACATGCATAATAATGCAAACATTGGAAGCTCAAAAAAAATTGAAATTTAGAGTCTACCCCTTAACTTAACACTACTTCTCCCCCTTTGATCAAAGAAAAAAATGGGGAAACATAATTAGGGAGGAAAATTTTTTTTGAGTGTGATAACAAAATATTCAAAGTGAAAAAAAAATCGCGTTTCCACAAATTTTTCAAATTGAAAATGACATATTTTTTTGAAGTTAATTTTATTTTTTGTTAAAAAAATTGTCTGAAAAAAATTCCAAAATTTTTTTTTACAAAATCAACAGCTGATGAGGAGATCCTAAAAAATCGGATCTAGTCAAAATAATTTCCTATCGAAATTTGAAAATTAAAAAAATAGATTTCAATAAACAAATCATAAAAAATCGAACATCAATAAAAAAATTTGAATATTTTTGTCAAAGTCGAAGATGAAAATATGAGTTTGGACAAAAATTTTAAAATTTAAATTCGTTCATTAAGTCTAAAAATAAATGAAAAACCAATAGATAAGAGTTTTTGAAAATAAATTTTAAAAAATTTGAAAAATACTTCAAAAAATTTGAAAAAATTATAATGAGTTCTTTCCACTATATTTGAATAATAAAAAATTGGATCTATGAAAATAAATTATTTATCTATTTTTGAATTTTTAATTTCAAATTTCTAACGAAAAATCATAAAAATAAAAAAAATATTCGTAAAATTTTGAAAAATTTCCAGTCGATGGACAACATAATTCTACATAGAAAAAAAAATAAAGTCATCATTTTTGTCAGAAAAAAAAGGTGTGCACATATATAATAAAAAAAACTTATCAATTGAATATAAATTTAGGAGCCCAAAATAAGTTCTTGTTTACAGGATTAATTAAAAACTTTAACGGAATATAGTTTTTGGACACTTTTTTAAATTATCCCTTATGGTTTTTAAAATACCAATTAAAATTATCAGGAAAGCTATTTTTCTTTTGGTGTAAATATGCAATATCAAGTTCTAATTTTTGCACTAGGTTTTTCAAATTTTCATTTTCATTTTTCAAAATATCAGAAGAGGATGTAAGTGTCAATTCATTTTTTAATTCCAAATTTTCTTTATCTAATCTACCATTAGATTTGAGCAATAGTTTAACTCCTACATACAACTAATCATTAGGAAGAAAACAAACTTCACTTACTTGGTCACTTTCGAAAAGCGAGGTTCCTCCTTCATCGTCGCTTTCTTCTCACGTCTCTCCTGTTGATGTAGTCTAACTTAATTGTTGTTTTGATGTTGACACCAATTTAAGTTCGGTTGAGTGAGAATTGAGATCAGATAGTTAAGTTCGGATTAAGTATTCTGGTTTGAGAGGGCTCGGTAGCTCGTTCTCTGGACCGAGATGAGTCGGAGAGGGGGCTCGGTAGCTCGTTCTCCTGACTTAGGTCAGGGAGGGCTCGATAGCTCGTTCTCTGGACCAGGTTGAGTCGAAGAGGGCTCGGTAGCTTGTTATCCGGACTTAGGTCAGAGAGGGCTCAGTAGCTCGTTCTCTGGACCAGGTTGAGTCGGAGAGGGCTCGGTAGCTCGTTCTCCAGACTTAGGTCAGAGAGGGCTCGATAGCTCGTTCTCTGGACCAGGTTGAGTCGGAGAGGGCTCGGTAGCTCGTTCTCCGGACTTAGGTCAGAGGGGGCTCGGTAACTCGTTCTCTGGATCAGGTTGAGTCAGAGAGGGCTCGGTAGCTCATTCTCTGGACCGAGATGAGTCGGAGAGGGCTCAGTAGCTCATTCTCCGGACTCTGGTCAGAGAGGGCTCGGTAGCTCGTTCTCTGGACCGAGATGAATCGAAGAGGGCTCGGTAGCTCGTTCTCCGGGACCAGACTGAGTCAGAGAAGGCAAGTGAGCCTGTTCTCTGGACTCAGGGTTGAAATGATCAGAGCTGGATCGGTCTGAGATCCGATCAGGGAGTTGGCACGAACTCTCTCGATAGTAGATCGGTCACAAGACCGATCCAAGATGTCTGATCGGTTTGTTGACCGATCCAGAGAGCTTCTGAGGAAACAGAAGGTTTTCTGAACGGTGTGGTGACCGATCAGAAAACATTCTGTGAAGTCACAGAGAGTTATCTGATCGGTCAGTGCGACCGATCAGAACCAGGCTGAACCGATCAGGTTGGGCCCTGATCGGTCAGCCACCCTCCTGGTCGGTCACCTTGACCGATCAGGAGGTTGCCTGATCGGTCACCTTGACTGATCAGGTGATTTGTCCTGAAATCCCTGTATGTTTTGTGATCGGTCTGGTGATCGATCCTCTGGTCTCTGATCGGTCAGTGAGACCGATCAGAACTTCACTAGATCGATCAGGATAGAGTCTGATTAGTCAGGAGGTTATCTGATCAGTCCAGGTGACCGATTAACACCTCAGAACTTTAATTCAAATGGTTGTCAGATTTTTGATTTGCTTATGATTTGCTTCGCTAATAAATCTGTGAGTGTGCAGATGATACAGAGCTGTGATATTCAAATGAAGGAGCAAGAAGAAGGGTCAATGGTGACTTTCGCTGCGACTATTTTGTTTGGTATATGTTTGCAGGTTTCAACGGCGTATGGCATCTAACCTGAAGCTTCAGCTGAAGAGATGACTTTAGTATGCTGAGAGCTCAGAAGGGGTCAGTGGGTGACGACGTCTGTGTGTGCAACCTGTGTGTGTGCAGCCTGGGTATGCAGAAGAAAGGCTTAAGAAGAAGCTGGCGAAGCAGAAGAGACAACAAACAGAGAACTGTGATTAGGGTTGTGGTGTTGTTGTGCTCTCTGCATTGGTTTCTTCCTCCTTGAGTTTTCTACTACATCTGTTGTGCATCCTTCTTGTTGTCTCCTGTACTTAACTTGTTATTCGTCTGAGATGTTTGTGGAGAGGTTACTCCACCGAGAAGGAGAAGATTTTAGCCGGATTCACTTCGAGGCCTGATCTGCTGACGATCAAGGGATCGCCCACCTCATGGGCACGCCAAGGAGTAGGGGCAAGTTATCCCCGAACCTTGTAAATTCTTATGTTATTCTCTGTTTGTTTCTTTCTGTTTGTTTGGTTTCCGCTGCTAACTTGATCGTAGGAAGAAAGAAGCAAAGTTTTGGTGGGTGGCTATTCACACCCCCCCCCTCTCTAGCCATCCCAAGATCCTAACATCTCCCCATTCATCAGTGCTCCCTTCTTGATGATTTACCATCCGCGCAAGTCCCGCATATTCTTGACCTTCCGACTCTTTTGATGAGGACTCATCTCAGGTGGCCTTCAGTGCCTTTTCTTCTTTGGCTGGTTCTTGAGTTTAGGACAGTGGTCCTTCAGGTGTCCCTCCTCGTTGCAGTTGTAACATCTGATTATTCGCTTCTTTGGTGATCGTCTTCTTTTTTGCGTTCTTAAAAATTTGTTAGCTTTATAAAAACTTTTAAAAGAACTTACCATTTTTGTTGTTTCGTCGTCAGTCGAGGATTCCCCGTCGAGTTGGATCTTGCTTGTGTTCAGTGCGACAATGCCTGCTTTCTTATTCTATTCTACAAAATTCGTGAAGCTCCAAAGTAGAAAACAATTGCTCTAATGTACTTACCTCTAAATCTTTTGAAACGAAATACGCATCAATTACCGATATCCATTCCAGGGTTCTCGAAAACGCATTTAAGACGTACTTTTGAGCGTCGCGATTTGTTACCTTTTCTCCGAGATTCTCAAGGTCCATGATTAGTTCTTTTACCATGACATGTAGATGCGCAACTGATTCTCCATCTTCCATCTGGAGGTTTGTTAGTTGGCTTCGAAGGAGGTCTCGTCGCGCCAGTTTTGCCTCTGAGGTACCTGCATGCAATTCCAGGAATTTCTCCTAGTGCTCTTTTGCCGAGTTATAATTTTCGATGCGGTTGACTTCTTGCGCGGGAAGAATAACTAGCAGATGAAATTCCGCTTTGCTGTTCACTACAAAGTCTGCCTGCTCCTTCTTAGTCCACAACTCAACTTCTTTATCCTCGCCATTGTTGTCTTTAGGAACTGAAAAACTATTTTTCATAATTAGTAGCAACTCAATATCAGTTTTAAAAAATACCTACATTCGGCGCTTCCACATCGCGAACTCCCCCTCAAACTTCGGCGGGTAGATTACTACTCCAGCCATTTTCTCGAAATTGCTGCAGTCGGCGGTTAGTCCTTCTGTAGCGACCTTGGCTCTGATACCACTTGTTGGATCGGGTTGGCCCGGCTAGAGAGAGGTGAATAGACGGTTATAAAAAAAAATAAGGTAGAAGCACTCGTCTTTTAAAAAGGAACTTGGTCACAACTAAGAACGTTTCTTCCAAGGCAGTAAACGCTCAACAAAAATCTCCTTACGGCGGGGAAGCCTTACAACAATAGCATGCTAGACTTTAGAGATTTTACAAGTGAATGACTTAATTGAACTAAACTTCAGGGGTCTATTTATAACCTCGGGAAGAATTATCCGTTTGCTGACATGGCTGGTCTAGGGTGCTCGAGAGGTCTTGGGCGCCTGACACATGGCCCGAAGCTTTATCCAAAGCTAACGGTCGTAAACATCTAAGGAAGTCTTCTTGGGCGCCTGATACATCACAGGCGCCTGAGTGGGCTTGGGCGCCTAACACATGGCACGCCTAAGCTTTATCCAAAGTCAACTCTCGCAAACTGTTGAAACACCCTTCTAGGGTTCCTAAGACAACATAGGTGCCTGATCTATCAGGCACCTGTGAGCCTACGGGTGCCCAGGATGTAATTTGGTCAGCCAATGCTGACCAGCCTCCGACTTGACTCGCTTCGCCTTCTTGGGTGATTTCTGGCTAACCGGAGTTAAGTTCACCCGAACCCGATTCTGGCCTTTCGTTCCTCGAGCGTCCTTCCTCTCGACTTCTCATCCCTCGGACACCGCACGCGTCCTTCTCACTCCACCGGCGTACTCTTCCACAGAGCTCTGCGCCCCTCGGATGCACCTAGCCCGTCGGCTCCCTTTCCGTGTCATCCTTCTCGATCGCTGCGTCTTCCGCTCGACTTCCTGCGTTCCTAAGTTCCTGTACACTTAGACACAGGGTTCAATACACCAGGACCTAACTTAAATCGGTTGATCACATCAAAACAAAACAGGGATACTTACACTGACCACCTCTGAGCAACTTGAGGAGGCCCAGGTAACTCGGGACCAGTTGTCCCTTGAAGCGACCGAGCTGAAGACTGCCCAGGACCGAGCCTCAAAAGAACTGCAGACACACAAGACTGACGAGGCATCCCGGTAGGTGGAGGCAGAGACAGCGTTCAAGGCCAAATTCCTCCAGTCGGAGGAATTTTGTGACTTTTTGGTCGGCCAAGTGCTGAGACGGCCGAAGCAAGGCTTAACGGGGTGGTCCAATAGCTTCGGCTAGCTGAGGTGTTGAAGTCGGATGCCGACTTGAGCTTCCTCAGCGTTAGTTTGGCCTGAGAGGAGCAATCGCCTGAGGAGGAGTTATAGCGCTCTATCTTTTTTCTTCTTTTGTATTTTGCATTTTCCTTTCTTTTCAAATGTATTCCAATGTGTAAGCTAAAATTTTGAATAAAATATTTTTATCTTCTGCATTTTCCTTATTTTTCAAATGTATTCCAATGTATAAGCTAAAATTTTGAATAAAATATTTTTATCTTCTGTACCACTTTCTTTTTATCTTCCATACTCCAAATGTAAGCTCCAATTTTGAATGGAATATTTTTATCTTCTGTACCACTTTCTTTTTATCTTCTATACTACAAATGTAAGCTCCAATTTTGAATGGAATATTTTTATCTTCTGCTTCAATATCCCGTATGCCTTATATTCTACATCTTATTTTCTATCTTATACATTGCTCGTATGTTGTGTATTGCTCCTCGTCCCCTCTCTCGTATAGACTCCTTCACACGCGTGAAGTCTAACGTTAAGGAGGAGATAAGGACTGGGTTAGTCATTATTTACCTATGCTGGCAAGGACAAGACTCCGCTTCTTCAACACCTCGGCCAGACCTATATATCTTGGGTGTCGTCAGCACCTCAAGATGGCATATGCCTGGGTTGCTCCCGGTCGTGATTCCTCAGTACCATGCCCAAGTCTACTCATCTCGGGCATCCTTGGCACCTCGAGATGATAGGGTCTTCGGCTACTCCCGGTCGAGCATCCTTAGCACCACGACTAGGTCTACACATCTCGGGCATCCTCGACACCTCGAGATGGTAGGGTCTTCTGCTGCTCCCAACCGGGCATCTTCAGCACCACGGCCAGGTCTACACATCTCAGGCATCCCCGGCACCTCGAGATGGTAGGGTCTTCGGTTACTCCTGGCCGGGCATCCTCGGCACCACGACCAGGTCTACTCATCTCGGGCATCCTCGGCACCACGAAATTATAAGAACTTCGCCATCTCGGACATCCTTGGCACCTCGAGATGATAGGGTCTTCGGCTACTCCCGGTCGAGCATCCTTAGCACCACGACTAGGTCTACACATCTCGGGCATCCTCGACACCTCGAGATGGTAGGGTCTTCTGCTGCTCCCAACCGGGCATCTTCAGCACCACGGCCAGGTCTACACATCTCAGGCATCCCCGGCACCTCGAGATGGTAGGGTCTTCGGTTACTCCTGGCCGGGCATCCTCGGCACCACGACCAGGTTTACTCATCTCGGGCATCCTCGGCACCACGAAATTATAAGAACTTCGCCTACTCCTGGTCGGGCATCTTCAACACCACAACCAGGTCTACTCATCTCGAGCATCCTCAGTACCACGAGATGGTAAGATCTTCGGCTGCTCCCGGTCGCGCATCCTCAGCACCACGGTCAGGTCTACACATCTCGGGCATCCTCGGCACCTCGAGATGGTAGGGTTTTTGACTACTTCTGGCTGGACATTCTCGGCACCACAACCAGGTCTACTCATCTTGGGCATCCTCGGCATTACAGCCATGTCTACTCATCTCGGGCATCCTCGGCACCACGGGATGGTAGGATCTTCGGCTACTTCTGGCCGGGCATCCTCAGCACCACAGTCAGGTTTACACATCTCGGGCATCCTCGGCACCACAAGATGGTAAGATCTTCCCTGCTACTGGTCGGACATCCTTAGCACCACAGTCAGGTCTACTCATCTCGGGCATCCTTGGCACGACAAGATGGTAGGATCTTTGGCTATTTCTAGCCGGGCATCTTCAGCACCACGACCAGGTCTACACATCTCTGGTATCCTCGGCACCATGAGATGGTAAGATCTTCGCTTACTCCCGGCCCAAAGAGGATCTTACCACAACCATCTTAGAGTCTTATGTCCCGAGCTGACCTCGGAATCTTCTTCAGTTCTTTTGAGATAGTCTCGAGAGCCAGATCCCTGGTCTGACCTTGGGGACTTTTTTCAATTCTCTCGAGGTAGTATCGTGAGCTCGAATCCTGGTCTGACCTCATGACACTTATTCGATGGGTCGTGTTATGTATTTTTTCTATGTCATGTGTCTACCCTGAGATACTCATCCCTATCCCCTATTGTTTAGAATTGCATTTAGCTGTAAAAAATTATTTTCAACAACTTTTTTTTAACGGCGCTCAAGTTTTGATGTTTGTTATATATTTTTTTTAACGGCCCTCAAGTTTTGATGTATATATATATATATATATATATCGAATTGTCAATAAAATCTTTATTTAATTATTTATTATATTTAATAATTAATTAAAGTGTTAATATATGTTTAATTATATTTGTTGATTAATTTGATTATCTCTGTTTTATAATAATTCTTTTTTGTAATATTTAATTTTATCTTTCGCTACATTTCTTTGATTTTATTATAATTTATTTAATTTTTATACACGAAAAACAAATGAGGCTTTCTCTAATCTTCCAGAAATTCAGTATGCTTTATTTTTAAATTTTATAAAATTAGAAAATTTTGAAAGCCGGCTCTGAAAAATTTTCATTGTGATGATGCAATTTTAGTTGAAATGAATTGATATTTTATTAATTTATGTAATTATGTTTTAAATTGATTTATGAGCTTGACATAGTATTTTTATATTTTATTTGATAAGAGCCTAAATAAAAACTTTTAAAAAATAAATAATTTAAAATTTCGCTATTTAAATTCAATTTTATATCAATCAACTAACTATAATTTTTATTTATCGAATGAAAAATAAATCAGTTTCATAATTTTAAAATTGTGAAGACGTTGATGCAACCATATGGAAATATTGCAAGCTCTAGAGCATTCAATGAATACATAAAGTCCGATTGACATTTTATTGCATAAAACACAAAAATATATTTCTGAATGAAAATTGATTAAATAGATTCAAAATTAATTACATGGTTCAAAACGTTGACCATACTCATGCTGGTTTCCCTTTCTGCAACGGCATAGGGGTGTACGAAAGTGAGTATCTCATGAAGACTATTATATAAATAATAATAACTTTCATTCTCATTCAATTTCATCACAAATAGAGTCTGTATGTCAAAAAGGTTTGGCCCGGCCTATAATGTAGTGTAGGATGGTTAATCATTATATCAGACATTTGCAATTTGATTTCTAATAAAATAGAGTGCGAATCCTGAGACATTGGACTTCTAGACCGTCCATCGCGTGCGCTTCCCGATTTATCTTAATCGGTCACTTTAAGATTCATCTGCTATCTAGTCCAAGGTTCTTTGATATTTTTTTTATATCAAACAAGTTTGTTTTATGCAATGCAGATTATGCATGATTTTTTATAGACACTCAGAAAAAATATGATTGAACTTGAATGTTACAAGGACTTAATTCTTTGATCTTATTTTAAAATAGTATCTGACCTTGTGCATTGATTAATCAAGGTTTATCTTGTTCACTAGTCAACCAGCTTCATCTGCTACACAAGCCAAATTGTTCAACAGTCATCGTCCCAGCCACCATTGTCCAAAACTTTGTCAATACTATTCGTTTCAACTTTTGTTTGGTATATTACATTGTAAGATTATTTATCAAGCATTCCGGTGTTGATTGCAACACGAAGAAAAACATATGATTTGGAAAACTAATTAAGAAAAGGAAAATATTTCGACGACAGAAACAAAATACAATATACGACATTTAACCACATATAACAACTATATATAAGATTATTTATCAAGCTTAACACTTATTACGGATCTTCCACACGATATTAATGACCACACACATAGATTGATAGCTTAACTCTGTCGGAGATCAACAGATCGATGAGTAGGTAGGTTAAGCAGGGCATTGGTAGTCGGAGGGCACGTGCTTTCCACAGTCAATCAGGAGCTCGATGGCGATGGGCAGCAACACGTTGATGTTGAGCGCCTTGGCCTTGATGATGGTGCAGAAGCAGAGCGCCGCGTCCAGGTCGGCGAGCCCCGCAACCACCGGGCAGCACGTGCTCTTCTCGTTCTGCCCGATGACAGCGTGCAGTAGCCCGCCCAACAAGTCCACGCACGCGTCCAGCTTCAGCGCGTTGATGGGGCACGCCCCAGCCGACGGTGGCGGCTGCTTGGGTGACGGTGGCGGCAGCTTGGGTGACGGCGGTACTGGTACCTTGGGTGACGGCGGTACTGGCACCTTGGGTGCTGGCGGCGGTAGTACTTTGGGTGGTGGCGGCGGCGGAGTTGTGGTTGGCGTCGGGCAGTACGGGCAAGCGAGCGAAGGGAGGAAAAGAGCGGAGTTGGCTACGAGGAGTAGCGCCAGAGCGGCCATGAGACACTTCTTCGCCATGCCTTATATATCTCACTCGATCCTCTAACGAGATGATGATAATAAATGCAGCTTGCTTGCCAAGGTTTATATAGAGTTCAAGTCTTCGCTCGATCCCACTGGAAGTCGTCGGTTTTGTCCAAGCTCGTCGTCCAATTTTGATCGCTAATTATGAAATAATCGAGTCTGGGAGTTGTTAACAAATGCCAAAATTAAACAGTATCACGTCCAAGCGTTGCCTACTCGAATCATGCAGCGGCTAGTGCAGATAATTTGGCGTAGAGAATGGTTCAGAGGAGGACAGTGCATTACGTGGATTTTCATTTGGAATTACTACACGATTATGACCATTTGCATCTCACTGGTCTCTCTTAGACAAGTTGCAGCTACGATCCAAAGCTTGGAAAAACATCAACCTGGTCCCCTCATCTCATAAATTCTAGTAGTTCTAGCTAGTTGTCTGAAAACAGAGAACCAAGATGAATTATGATTTGTAGTCTCAAGTTACATATTTAAAGTTTAAATTCGTGCATTTGGTTAGAACTTGGTATGATCATCATGATAAGATCATGTAGTAAAATCTTTATCTTTCTTAATAGAAATTAGAAATATAAGATATAAGTGTTCAGTTTATCTAAATTCCTCTGTCAACGCAGAAGGATATAAGGAAAATTTCATTCTTCTATATGACCCTTGTGGTGGAAGACTAATTGAACAAGAACAGAGATTTGTGGTGGATTAACAGGGCGTTTAATTTTTGCATGTATTTGAAGGTCCACTGCTTGTTCTTTTGCATGATTTTAAGGACTAAATAATCCGGCATAACATCTTCTTTCGATGTGGATAGAATGTCTTCACTGCCGACATCGCGCATGAGATTGTGGAATTTTGAAAATTGATCATTGCAAGCCTTTTCCCACTTACAAGAACATGGGATTGCTTACTGAATGCAGTGGATTCGAATTATGATCGATCAGGTTTCGCTTAGTAGAAGATGATGGAGAATGGATCTTTTTTGTTTTGTTCTTCACGCGCTATGTGAAAGCAATTAATTTAAGAATGTTTTAGCTTTTGTCCTTTTGTTGGGAGAGTCTGCTATGCTTCTCATGCATGCTGAATTTTTAATTTAGATTTTTGCTTGTTCTAATAATATAACAGTGGTGATAGTCGATCTGTGTAGAAAACAGTTACACCATTCTACTGCCTCTTTTCCAAGGCCATTTGATCTTTCCTTGTGATCGAGCGTGCAGCGGTATAAAAATTTAGTGAAGTATGAGAGAATATAAAGTTTCAATCGATCATGCAATTAGCTGTTATAGTTTTATATATCCTGAAGGTAGGAAGATGATAAGGTCACAAGTTTAAGTACTCTCACTGTAATGCATAAGAGAGCTGAATCCTCGCCCATCTATTTGAGATTTGTTGCTTCAATATGAACCACGATCAATTTATTTTTTGTTGTTTAAGAATTGGAAGTTTATCTTCGAGTTGTTGACCTGGAAACACGACCGTCGCGGCTAGAGCTTGGTTGAACACTTCTTTTTAGTGATTTCTGATGGAAGGAACGGATGATGAGGTTAAGTGTTTTGGAGACAAGGAGAGAATAAAATATACTCAAGTTGCAATTATAATTTCTATTGAAACTCACGAATTAAACTAATACATTACAAGCACTCGTGGGGTATTTATACTAAGTTATCCTTGGTGGAAAAGGTTTAATAATTACTAATATTAAATGCACAATTGCTCAATGATAGTACTTCAAGAGACTGCAAATTAAATCACCAATTTTAAGGTCTTTTATTACCTTTGAAATTGATGGTGCATTTAACACTTTGCCAGCTTTCTCGGTATCTCTACGTTACACTTGTCTTTATGCAGTGATCTCCACTGAAAGTGTCGTGCGGCAATTTGCTTTAGACTGTTGTACTTTGGATGGTGTCGTGCAACATTTGATGTCAACTGCAATAATCTCCTTCCTGGCATTAGAGTTGCAAGTTATTCTAAGTCTTTCTCTAAACTTTTCAAATCTTGTTCGTGGGAACGGTTTCGTAAGAACATCGGCCACCATCTCTTCTGTTGAAATGTGTTCCATATGGATGCCTCTCCTTCTCCATTTCCATCAAAAAAAATAAAAATAAAACTTTATCTTCATATGTTTAGTTCTGTAGTGGAAAACTAGATTCTGGCTCATGGATATAGCAGACTTATTGTCACACAGAATTGTTGTTGCTACTTCTTGACCCTAATTCAAGTCACCCACGCCCAGCATCTTCCTGAGATATACAGCTTGATTAGTTGCGGTTGTTGTGGCAAGATTCTCAACCTCGGGAGTGGACTGTGCCACTACTTCTTGCTTCTTGGAATTCTAGGTGATCATTCCTGATCCAAGACTAAAACAGTGCCCTGAGGTACTCTTCATGTCTTCCTTTGAGCCGCCCCAATCACTGTCTAAATACCCGTACAACACTACCTTCTCATTCTCCATGGCCTTACGCGTACAATATTCCATGGTTGCTGGTATTGTTCAAGTACCTCAAGATTCTCTTTGTTTTTATCATATATCCACGTAGTAGATTGGTCAGATATCTGAACAGGTAGCTTTTGCAAACATGATATCCAGTCAGTAATGTGCTAAGTATAGTAGGTTGCAGATCAGACTTCGCAACTTTGTTGCGTTAGCCGAACTCATTTCTTCACTGTCATTAGTTCAGTCATAAACTCTAGGAGTGGACATTGACTTACATTTCTCCATGCTGTGAGCCCTTATAACGTACATGAGATATTTTTGTTGATGTAAAAAAATACTATTGTCTTGTCTTTGGATCTCAGGCCTAAAAAATAATTCAACTCTCCAAGGTTGTTCATCTCAAACTTCTCCTCCATAGTAGCTTTGAAATCTTTTATTTGAACTAGGCAGCTCTCATTGATTAGAATATCATCAACATATATCGAGACTACGAGTATTTGTTAACCATTTTTTCATGTAGAGAGTTGCTTCATCCCAACTCCTCCTGAATCCTTGCGAGATCAAATAGTCATTAATCTTTGCATACCAAGTTCTCGACGCTTGTTTTAAGTCGTACAGTGTTTTCTTTAGCTTATAC